>JAODAL010022531.1:7500-64516 GCA_025379985.1 Phyllomedusa bahiana
GTCAAGCGTGTGTAGCAGCAACCAGGTGAGGAGTACAAAGACAAGTGTGTCTGCCAACAGTCAAGCATGGTGATCTTTGTCAGTGGGCAAACTTACACAATCAGCAAGGGATCAAATAATTATTTCCTTCACTGTATAGTCCCCCATTAGGTAGTGATAGGGACTATCCTCAGTGGATCATCCTGTATACAGATTGATGCCCTTGTGACACAGTGCCACATCAGAGCTTTACGCATTTATATTTATAAGTAGCATCACATGTCATCTTAGTTCACAAAATCCTGACTCTGTGCTTTCGGAGAGGAGATGGGACTTTACGCTGTAATGAGGAATAGTTTTTACTGGAGCAGCGTGGCATGAGCCCATACTTCACACATTATAGAAAGCTGGCACATTGTTGTGGGCATCGTTAAAATGACAACAAAAAATCCTTACAAAAATTATTTTCATTTTTTAAATACTCAATTTCAGTAGGAATGTAGAACCTTAACTATGTCATGTGGTAATTTTTTTTGCACATATTTTACAAATTTCATCACGTACAAGGAGGACATGACATGCATGTGAGTGAGATACACGTTCCTTCACATATGTGGTTCGTATCAGTCATCTACAGGAGAGATGAGACCTGTTTTGGTGACAGGTTTTGCCACCCCGAACAAAAGAATCTGATGACTGTGTCTCTTTTCACTAGTGTTGCTTGAATAGATAGAAATTTAGCTCCATAAAATAATTAAGATTTAGGGGATCTTAAAAGCAAATCCTATTAGAATCCAAGGGGGAAAAAAGTTCTGCATATGTTTTCTGGACTCCAGAAAACAACCTACAGAACCCCATCCTCCCCTCTAAAACCCCCAAGCCCCGAAACCCCAGCCCTTACCCCAAAACCCGCCCAAAAACCAAAAATGTAAAATTTCCCAAACCCCAAACCATAAAACCAAACCTAAACAAAACCCCCAAAACCCCAAAATTTTTTAAATAAAACTCCATCCCCCCAACCCCCTAAATTTTTCCCCAAACCCCAACCACCCAAACTAAACCAACCCCCAAAAAACCCCAAACCCCCAACCCCCTTAAAAACTAACTCCCAACCCCCCCAAAGCTAACAAAAAATAAAAAACCCCAAAACCCAAGTACAACTCTTAACCAAAAAATGAAAATTTCCCAACCCCCAAAACCCAAACCAAAACCCAACACTAAATCCAACTCTAACTAAAACTCTTTTCCCTAAAAACCCTTTAAATTTCCCCCCCTAACCCAAAATTATTTTCCCAAACCAAACCCTATGCAGAAACCCAACCCCCAAAACTAACCCCCAAACCCCCCAAATTTTAAATAAAAAAACCCCAAAAAATAATTTTTAACACTAACCAAACTCTAAAAATTCCCGCCCCCTAAAACCCCAAAGGAAAACCCCTTACCCCAATTTCCCCCCACCCTAGAGCAACTGTTAAAAATTAACAACCCCCCAAAACCCCAAAAACTAAAATCCACCCCCAACTCTAACTAAGACTTTCCCTCCCCCAAGAAAATAAATTTCCCCCCCCCCCTTTCCCAAAAATTTTAATTTTTAACCCCCCACCTTTTAACCCCAAATCCAACCGTTTCTCTAACTAAAAAAAATTTTTTTCCCTTTTGTTTTCCCAAATCTTAACCCAAAAAATTAAATTCCCCACTCCAAAACCCCAAAAAACCCAAACCCCAAACTATTTTTCTAAAAACCCCCAACCCCGAACTTAAAATAAAAAACCCTAAAAAACCCACCCTAAACCCCCAAACTGTTATTCCAACCCCACACCTTAACCCTAACACCAACCCCAACCCCCCTAACTAAAAAAATTTTAAAACCCTTTTTCCAAAAACCCAAAACCCGGGAAATTTTCCAACCCCCAAACCCTAAAACCCCAAACCCCCAATTCATCTCGAAAACCCCCAAATCCCAACTTAAACTAAAACCCTAAATTCCCTTTTTTTAAACCCAAAAATTTATTTCCCAACCCCCAAAAGGTTTTTTTAAACCCCCAAACCCCCCCCTTGACCCCTCCAAACCCCAAAACCCAAACCCAAAATAAAAACCCCTAAACCCCAAATTTCCCAAAACAAAAAAAAAACTTTTAATTTCCCGCCCCCAACCCCCCAAAATTGAACCCAAAAATTTTAAAATCCCCAGCTCCCCAAACCCAACTTTTAAAAAGAATTTCTTTAAAAAAATAATTCCCCAACCCCAGCCCAAAAGGGAATCCAAAACCCCCCACCGTAATCCTAACCCAACCCCCAAACTGTAACAAAACCCTATCCCTAAATTTCCCCACTAAATTAAACCCCAAAAAAGGGAAAATTTTCCCAAATCCAAACCCAAAAAACAACCCCAACACTAACTCCAAAACCCCCCCCGAACTTTTACTACAACCCCTTTTTCCCTACCCCCCAACCCCAAAAAAGTTTTTCCAACCCCAAACCCAAAAACCCCAAACCAACCCCAAAAATTATTTTTTAAAAATCTTCCAAACCCCAACTTCCCAAAACTAAAACTCCCAACTCCAAAAACTTTAAATTTAAAAGTCATTCCCCCCCAACCCCTAAACCTGAACCGAATCCTAACACAAACCAAAAAGGAAAAAGTTCCAAAGGGAGAATTTTTTACTCAGGCCCCAGGGGGAAAAAAAATTTTGCTCCCCTCCTCCCCCGGGAAAACCCATTGCCCACTAAAGCCCAACCCCCCATTTCAAAACCAAAACCCTAAAACCCCCAAAACCCAAAAATAACAAAAACTTTAAACCCCAATTTTTTTTTTAATTTATAAAACAACAAAAAAAAATTACCAAAACATTTTACCAAATAATACCAAATTTCACCCCAAAAAAGAATCCCAAAACCAAAAGGGCCCCCCTTTTCACCAACACACCGGGGACCGAATATTTCCACCACAAAACCCTGACCCCATATCACCACCATACAGTGGGGCTGAAAAAATAAAAAACTGACCCCCTTCTGAAAAACAAATCATTAACTAAAAACCCAAAATTTCCGGCGTTTCAGGGGAAACCTTTCCCCGGGGGAAAAAAACTAGTTTTTTACCCCAGCCCCCTGCAAAAAACAAAATAAATGATTACAGTTAAAAAATTTTTTATCCCAATGACCCCCCAGGAAAGTTCCCGAAGAATTTTGTTCCCCCTTTCTCCCTTTTCTTCTTCTCCCCTCCTCCCCCCGGGCGCCATAAAAGACCCCACTTCCGCCCCTTCCCCCTGTAAAAAATTTTTAAAACAAAAATCCTTTAAACTCCCCCCCTTTTTTAACAGCACTTCTCTACCAAAAACCCCAAAAACTTTTAAAAAAACCCCCATCCCAAAAACTCCTAGGAAAACCATGTAATAAACCCCCCCCGAAAAATAATAAGGGAGCCCCCAAAAACCAGGAGACCCCCCCTTAAACCCGGTTTTATGCCCCCCCCGTAACCAGTGATGCCCCCCCCTGTAAAACCCAAATTTTGGGGGCCCCCCCCCCCCTTTTGCCCCCCCTGGGGTTTCCCCTTGGGCCCTTTTTAAAAGTCCCCCCTGTAACCAGTGAAAAGCCCCCCCCTTAAAACCCCTAGAACCCCCCTAAAGCCCGGAGGGTGTTTTCCCCCCGGGAAACCATGATTCCCCCCCAACCCAATGAAGCCCCCCCAGATTATGAAGCCCCCAAAGGGACCAGTAAAATGCCCCCTTGTTTGCCTGTGGGCCCCCCTGTAGCCAGTGTGCCCCCCAAATACCAATTGGGGTTTCCCCCCCCGTACCAGGGACACCTCCCCCCGTAAACCAAAAAGGGGGGCCCCCCGTAAACCCCGTTAAATTTTCCCCCCTTTTAAACCCAAATTATCCCCCCCTTTTTGCCATAAATGCCCCCCCGTACCATGATTTTCCCCCCCCTGGAAACCATTGGAAAAGCCCCCCCTTAGCCAGTGGGGGCCCCCGCTGTAGCCCAGTAAATTTTTTTTCCCCGTAGCCTTGATGCCCCCTTTTGGGCCCTAGATGCCCCCCCCTTTTAAAACCCCAAAAAAATTGGGCCCCCCTTGAAACCATAAAAATTCCCTCCTGGACCAGTGAAGGGCCCCTTCCCTTTGCCCGTAGATCCCCCCCTTTTAACCAGTTTGGGGTGCCCCCCCTGTAAACCCAAATTTTTAGGGGACCCCCCGAAAACCCGTTATATGCCCCCCTTGGAACAGTGTAAAAAACCCCCCCCAAAAAACCCTAATGCCCCCCCCTTGGGAGCCATTTAAAACCCCTTTTTTAGCCATGATGCCCTCTGAAACCCCGGGATGCCCCCTGTAAAACCCGTAAAAATTTTTCCCCTTTTGCCCCTTTTAATTTCCTTTCCCTTTAAAAAACCCTTAAAAATGCCCCCCTGAAACCCCCGTGATGCCCCCCCTGAGCCCCGTGACCCCCCTCCCCGTAAACCAGTTAAAAACCCCCCCCCGTTTGCCAGTTTAATTTTTCCCCGTAACCCCCTTTTTCCTTTCCCTTTTTGCCATTAGAAAGCCCCCCCCCTTTTGCCCCTGATGCCCCCCCTTTGCCCCGGACCCCCCCCCCTTTACCAGTGATGCCCCCCCCCGTACCCCGTAAATTTTTTCCCCCGTGCCAGGATGCCCCCCTTTTTCCAAGTAGATTGGGCCCCCCCTTTTGCCCCCGTTTTATCCCCCCCGTAAGCCCCTTTAAAGCCCCCCCCTGTAACCATGATCCCCCCCGTAACCCAGTAATGCCCCCCTGGGGAAGCCAGTAGAATTTCCCCCTTTTAGCCAGTAGAAAGCCGCGGGACCCCGGGAAAGCCCCCTGTAAAACCCCTTAAAAATGCCCCCCCCGGAAAAACCCGTAATGCCCCCCCTGTAGCCCCGTGATGCCCCTCGTAAACCAGTAGTTTTTTTCCCCCCCGTTTGCCCCTAGAATTTCCCCCCCTTTTTAAACCAAGTGAAAAAGGAAACCCCCCGTACCCCCGTAGTTTTTAAACCCCCCCCGTAGGCAGTAAAAGGGCCCCCCCGTTAAACCCCGGATTCCCCCCCTTTTACCAGTTAAATTTACCTCCCCGGTTAAAAACCCCGTAATCCCCCCCCTTTTAGCCCCGTGAAGACCCCCTGTAGCCAAAAAATTTCCTCCCTTGGGACCATTGGGGTTTCCCCCCTAAAAACCTAGATGCCACCCTTGTAAACCCTGAAAAACCCCCCCCTTGTAGCCAGTGGGGCCCCCCCCCGGGAAACCAGGGTTTATGCCCCCCCCGTACCCAAATGATGCCCCCTGTAGCCCCGTAAAAACCCCCCTGGGAAAATAAATTTTAAAAAAACCAAAAAAAAGTACTCACCCCCCCCGGGCGTGTCCCCGGGCCCGAACTGCTGAGGCCGTGCACGCCCCCCCCAGGGGTTTTTTAAAAACCCCGGCAGAGCTGCCCCAAACCCAGGAACCCCGCTCCAAAAAGGAGGCCCCTTGGAAAATTTTCCTTGGCCCCCCCCTGCGACCCTGATTAAAAAGGGGGGGAGTCAGGAAAAAGGGGGAAAGATTCCCCCCGGTTCCCCCCCCCCCCTCCCCCCCTGCACCACCCGCGCTGGGCCCCCGCGCGAATTTATAAAAAAAGCCGCGCAGATTTAGGGGCCCCTTCCCCCGGGCCCGGCGAGGCGGGGCCCCCGGGAAAAACGCCCCCCCCCCAGGGGAACGACCCCCCTGCGCCCGAGTGAAACCCCCCTCCCCCGGCCCCCCCCTCTTGGGAAAGGCCCCCGCTTAAGGGCCAAAACCCCCAAATCTAAAACCCCGAAAAGCAAAAAACCCAAAATTCCCCCCCTAAAACCCAAACCCCCAACCCCCCACCCCAAAAACCCAAAAACCCCAACCCCCAACACTAAAATCCAACCCCCCAAATCGAAAATTTTGAACGATCCCCTATTGAACGCGCGGGGGGGGGGGAAAATTTACAAAGTCCCCAATTTTTTTTTCGTGGTGGGTTAAAATATTAACCCAAAAAAAACGGGGAAAAACCCCGGCCCCCACCCTGTGCTTTTTTTGGGAAATTAAACCCCAAAACCCGCCCGGTTTTCGGCGCGGGACTAAAAAACACCGCAATTTAACCGTGGAAACCCTAGCCTTTTTGGGAAACCCCAAAGAAAAGACTGAAAACCCCCTTGGTTTTTTAAATTTGAAAAACCCGAAAGTGCTGCTCCCCCAAATGTAAAAAACTCCTATGGATGCTGCCCTTTGAAATCTTGTGATTTCCCCCCCTCTTGATCTGGAAAGGGGGCCCCCTGGGGGGGGCCCCAAACCTCTTCCCCTTTGGGTTAAATGGAAAAAGAGCTGTCCCCCTAACAGAATTAAAAGGGCCCCCCGGCAAAACAATGCAAAAAAGGGGCCCCTTCCCCCAAAAAACACACTTGGGCCCGGGCCCCCCTAAAGCACCCCCCAAAAAATAACCCCAAATTTTCACACCACTTAAGCCCCCGGACAAACACAGCCCGCACCAAAGTTTTTTTTTTTAAAAAGTTTTTTCCAAAATCCTAAAAAACAAAACATTAAAAAAAGCAAAAAACCAACTATGTTTTTTTATTATTCTTGGGACTTTTCAAAAACCACTTTGGGGAAAACCCCAAAACTTTTTGGGGGCCCCCCGGGGAAATGCCCCAGGGTGGGCCCCCGGGAAAAAATGGCCCTGGTTTAAATGAACAAAACGAAAATGAAAACCCTTTCAATAAAATTTTAAGGGCCCAAACAGATGTGTCCCCGAAAAAACACAGAAAACGGTTTCAAAACCCCAAATTTATTTCTTTGAAAAAGGGAAAATTTTTTGGGGAAGAAAGAGGGCCCCCGGGGGGGAAGGAAAGGGTCGAAAGGGACCAAGGGTTGGGCCCGTGTGGGGGGAAAAGCTAATGAGCCCCCCGAAAAGGGGCTGGGGAACCCTCATGGGGGCAAACCCCCTGATGTCAAGTTTCCCCCCCTGTTCCCCCTCCCCCTTGCCCCTTTTACTGCCCCCGGTCCCCGAAAAGGGAAGGTTTTATAGGTTTATAATATCCGATCTGATATAAACCCTTAAAAAAGGGAAAAAGTTTACCACTCCCCGAAAACCCCAAACCCCTACAATCAATTCTTTAGAAGAAACCAAAAAATTTTTCTTTTAAACTTTTTGGGGAAAATTTTTTCTGTTCCTCTTTTTTTTCCCCCTGGAAAAAGTAAAAACAAAAAAAATTTCCAAAACTGGGGAATTGGAAAAAGGGGGGTCCCTCCCCACCAAAATTCCCCATCCCTTTAAACTCATATCACCTATATCAGGGAAAAACTTGAAACCCCTTCCCCGAACAAAAAAATTGGGTGGAGTAAATTTTTTTTAAAAAAAAAAAAAACAAAATTTGCCTTGGTGCACTGTTCACAGTGATGAAAATTACCAGAGCATGAATATAGTCAGAAAAGACTAGAATAAAACAGTAGGAATAGGGGGAGCTCAACGCGTTTCTCGCCTGGTTGTTAGTTTTAAACTTTTGATTGACAGCCAGAGCCATCTTTCCGCATTATAGGCCCCTGGGCACTGCAGTGGGCCCTGCCCAAACACATGACATCACAGTAGGCCATGCCTCTAGCCAACCCAAGCACACCCATATTATGACACCACTTATGTCTGGGCACTGGCAGCCTGGAGCCTACAAGACTATTCGGCAGGGCAGGGAGCCTTTGGCTCTCTTCTTCACCATAGTTATTTACTGTTTGGACACCCTAAAAACACACAAACAGTCAAATAAGCAAAGCCAACCAAGGTATAATGGGTATGCTTCTTGTATTCCTGGGACACCTGGGGCCTCTATACTTGTGGAGCCCCCGGGCAACTGCCTAGTGTACCCAAGGGAAAAGATGGCCCTGTTGACAGCTGAGTAGTGTCAAGGCTCACAGGACATTGGTAACAAAGACACAGAGCAACAAATAACATTGTACCTAAAAGAAATACATCAACGATAAATACATAAGTAGCTGATATGTATATGGCAATATTAACCCTTAACTCACCATGATGTATTAATACATCATGGCAGGGTTAAAGGGGTTGTCTCACTACATTGATTCATCTCACCTCAGTCCTGCGTTCTTGGTTTCATTTTTCATTCAGGGGCGTGTTTACTGGCTTCCACTAGGCTGCAGTAGAAGCCAGGTCTGTAGCTATAGCAACCAGCACTGGCAGCCTATCATGAGAGATTGAACAGGTCTGTAGCTATAGTGACCTGAGGAGCTGATGCAGCCCATACAAGAGGGGATATCTCAGAATAGGTAGGACACTGTTAATGGACACATATTGCAAAGTGACTTGTTTCTGCAAGATCTTTAACATAAAAAGCAGCAATCCTTGTAGAGAGACAACCCCTTAAAGGGAGTATGGAGCGGGCTCACTTGCTGAGCCCACTTCATATGTGACAGGTATCAGCTGTTAGATAAAGCTGACACCGCCGCTATCAGCAGAGATCGGAGCTGACTCCGATCACTGCTGTTTAACCCCTTAGGTTATGTTCATGCAGCATAATTGCGGCGTGCATTTCGCCGCGTATTTGCGCTTTAAAACAGGCGAGATGCGCGCCGCAATTACGGTAATCCATAGCTCTCATAGAGAACTATGGATTACGCCTTGTCCCCCCACGCTTACAATATGATCGTATTGTACGCGTGGGGAGATAAGTGACATGTCACTTGTTCGCGGTGCTTTCACGCCGCCAGTAATGCATGTCTATGGGGCCCCCCCCCCTGTGCCTCAGGAGTACGCGCTCCCGAAACACTTGATGTATTGCGGCATGTACTGTACGAGCCGAAATACATAGTGTGAACATAACTTTAGACGTCGCGGCAAACGTAGCCTCAGCATCTAAATGAAAGAGGAACGGTGCTCTCACTCCGATTGGCGAGATCACTTGCTGCCGATCATTTAATGTGGTCGCTGGAAGCCTTGTGAACGCTTCCATGTGTGTAATTATACCACTTCCTGCCACAGACAAGAAGTACTAGAGCCGCCATCTTTGTACACCCTATTGCATTGTTTACGCAATGGATTAGAGCAGGGGTCTCACACTGCGGCCCTCCACCTGTTTGGAAACTACAACTCCCATCATGCATTTGTATAATCTATAACAGTGGGCCTAATGGGAGTTGTAGTTTCCCAACAGCTGGAGCGCCGCAGTTTGAGACCCCTGGATTAGAGTGTGCTGACAATACAGTAAATATTTGTATTCTTCATAAAAACACAATGCTGGAACATCTTTTCTGAAAGCTGCACTGTTTCTATGTTATTCCTCTTGCAAATTAATATATAAATTGGCAATTTGGGGCTACCAGCTGGAGGTGTGTCTTTGTCCACTCCAACAGTGTCCAATCAGTGTTGGCAGTATCATCTTGCATCGGCAAATACTGTTATTCTTCATGAAATAACAATGCTGGAACATCTTATTGTAAAACCGTTCCTCTGTTATTACTCCTGGTAATTTATCAACAAGTCGGCAGCTGGGTCAATGGAGGTATGTCACCGCCTGCTCCGACAACGTCCTATCAGTGATGCCAGTATCAGCCTGTTTCAGTAATTACTTGTATTCTTCATGAAATAACAATGCTGGAACACCTTTTCTTAAAGGGGTTGTCTCATCTCAAAGTTTCATAGGCTGCATGAAATAATGCTGCTTTGCTCTGTCACTTCCTGGTCAAGCTGTCTGTAATTAGCATATGAGCTCTGTGTATTCAGACTTCTCTGTTTATTAGTCTAGATTAGCTATATCACCTTCTCTGAGATCCTGAGAAGCTTCTCAGCTGATTAGTCTTTTGTCTGAAAGATCAGATAACAAACAAGCTCTCACTGTATGGAGTACTGTGCTGCTGCAACCTGTGTGATGATGTCACTCCCTGCTATCAGATAGAACAAACAGTGGGGGAGAAAAGAGTACACAGGTCGGTCACTTAGGGAACCAGAGAGAGCCAGGAAGGTGATAAAATCACTTGTAGCTCCTTGACAAAAAAAGACGAACAACGCAATATGTTTGGAAAACGTCTTCATTTACCGTTCGCTACATTTTGAAAGCTAATCTTTGTAGCGAGACAACCCCTTTAAAACTGGCACTGGATACAGATTCTTTAGGCCCCGGAAGAATTTACCGCATCCGAGCGATATGGAAAGATAAATAGTAAGAAGGGATGAGCTCGACGGGTTTCACACCCTGGACCTCATCAGGAGGAACAAAAGATCAGGAAGAGTCACTACATTTAACAGTACAGAGCGGCAGTTTGGTGAAAGTAAACAATACAATACATGATTCATAGTGAAACATTCGTTTTCCTTGTTGTTCCTGTGTCTGTATCTTCTGTATCTATTGGAATTGTCTTTTCTACAATGAACTATTAAGATTTGATCAGGAATGCTGGGACTTCTCTTTTATTTTACTTGTGCTGCAATTCGCACTTATTCCAGACATTCACAATCAGGCGCTGGTGAGCTAGATAATCTCTGCATTTGTTCTATAGCCCGATTAATTGCTGGTCCTGGGCGTGAAACGCGTTGAGCTCTTCCCTTTTTATTATTTTACTAGAAGTCGCGATCACTCGTACACATTTCTGCAATACAGTAGTATTGCAGAAAAATATTCTAACCTGGCTATCCTATTGAACCCACAATTGCATTGTGGGGAGCCTAGCAATGCTGCAATGGAGCATAGCATCATCTTTCAATCATCTAGATACTGCAGTTGCATTTACTGCGGCATCTAAGTGGTTAAACGGCAGGAATCAGAGGCATCTTTGATCCCGACCGCTAGAAGCGGGTGTCCGCTGTAACTTACATCACTACCAACATTATGACCGTAAAAAAACGAATTTTTGGTGTCAGAAGCGAGATAACTTTATTGGCGCCAAAATATGTTAAGAAAAGGATTTTAGCGCCAAAATCCATGAAAAAAAGATTCTGACGCCAAAATCTGTATCAAACGTATTTTTAGCGAAAAAAATATGAATTGCGCAAAAATCGTTAGCGACCAAAGCGTGATCATTTTATTATAAAAGGTACAAAAAAGGACTCATCAGACACTTGTATGCAGATTTGATAAAGTATAACCTTTGTTACACCCACTATAGGTGGGACTTGGGTCTCCTGGGAGGGTTTTCAATGAAAAATCGTGGCAAAAAATGCTGCGAAAACGCGCCAAAAAACACACCAAAAGACGTCCGGCGCTTTCCATAGACTCCTGTAGTAAATTTTCTGCCCGGCTCTGGCGTTTTTTAGAACATGTTGCAAAAGACGAGCAGTAAAAAAACGAGCAGAGAAAAGAAGCTCAGTGGAGACAGCGGGAGGGTTTTACATTAGAGTCTATGGGAGATGATTACAGTCGTTTTTCCAGCTTTTAAAGAAAACGGACGGTTTTATGTGGAGTGTAGACAGAGCCTTAAAGGTCATCTCAGGTATTTATGGCATATGGATAGGATATGACACAAATGTCTGATAGGTGCAGGACCTGCCTCTGAGACAGCTTGAGAACAGGCCCTGAACTTCTCCATGCAGAGCGGAGAGGTGTCATACATGGGGGAGTTTGGAAGCTCGTTCTTGGGGCAAATGAGGGTCTCAGAGATGCAATCTGCACCTATAAGGCATTTACAGTGGGTGAAAAAAGTATTTTATAAGTAAATATATTTCTTGAGGTGCTACTGACATGAAATTCACTAGATGTTATTAACAACCCATCCAATCCACACAGGCAAAGAAATCAAACCATAGATGTCCATAAATTATGTGTTATAATGTGAAATGACACAGGGAAAAAGTTTTGAACACATGAAGAAAGAGAGGTGCAAAAAGCCATGAAAAGTCATGACCCCAGCTGAAAGCTTTTCTTAATTAGAAAGCAATCCTGCCACTTAGTGAAAAGTAATATCAGCTTTTATGGTCTATAAAAAAGTGTGTCATTACCAAGGTGCCCCGCAAGAAACATTTCATGATGGGTGAAACCGATGAGCTGTCTCAAGACCTTCACAACCTTATGCGGATGGCATTAGTTACAGAAGAATTTCTAAACTGAAGACTCCAGTGAGCACTGTTGGGGCCATAACCCAGAAGTGGAAAGAACATGATTTCCCCATAAACTGGCCACGACCAGGTGCTCCCTGCTAGATTTCAGACAGAGGAGGGAAAAGAATTATCAGAAGAGTTGTCCAAGAACCAAGGACTCCTGTGGAGAACTACAGAAAGACCTGGAATCAGTAAATATGTAATGCACTCGCCCTCCATGGCCTGTGTGCATGCTCACCCTCCATGGTTAACATCAATAGCAACTTTAGAAATATATTTACTTAGAAAATTGGTAACGTGTTCAATACTTATCTCACCCACTGTATGGTAAACCCTTGTAATTACAGGGGTTACCTAATCATACTGTTTCTTAGAGCCACAGGCAGCTTTAGACTCAAACTTCCTGGTCAGGCTTTGTGTGGTTCTATAAAAGTGATCAGCTATTCCTGTTACAGTGACATGAGTGCACAAAGCTACAGAGTTCTAAGGTGTAAATCTTGTCTTTTAACTTAGGTAAACAAGCTCTTGTGCTAGAGATGAGACTCAGCAGAGAGTGACTCACCATGGTGAGCAGCAGCTTGGAGCAATTAGATATGAGAAAGAGCAGGGAGAGGTGGTTGTATTCTAGAGAAACTTGTGTGCACTAGCAGTAGATAAAATCTACTTTATCTCCTGAAGAAAGCAAAATCAAAACAGCAAGGTATTTGATAATAGTCTTCATTTACCTTTCTCTTCATGTTAAAAGCTAATCAAGACATTTCAGGCGAATCAATACCAAAATGAGGATCTGCTTCCAAAAGAATTAAGGTGTTTCATTTTTGTTTCATTGTTTCATGTTTTTCACCTTGGACACCATCAAGGGTATGGCCTGCAGGTCCTGGGTGCCTGAGGGGCACTTTCTGAATTACTCTATATTAGCCATGTATGCAGTGCTGGGGCAGAAAACTGCGTATTTGCCCCAGGGAAAGGAAAGCATAGCATGACTCTGCATACCATGAGAAATTGCAATAATAAATTCAACTTAAACGGGTTTTCTCCCCACAATGATGAGCTTTTAACATGTAGGGAATAGTAAATGACAAAAAACTATTACAAAGAGAGGCACATTGGATCTTCTATTTGAGAACCCTCCAACCGCATGGTTTAAATGAGTGCCTCTTAGTGACTTCCTTCATTTAGCCTGCCTTGTACCATATCTTTTGTCATCTTTATTTGTTTTATTAATATATGTTTGGTATTATTTATTTTGTTATCTCCCCTTTCTTATGCTCAGCCCCATTTATTTACTCTATTTGTTTTCAACTGAAAATTGTTCATTTACACTACCTTTTTGTTATCGTCCTGGTAGCTTATGCATGGTTTCTATGTGTGTCATGTGTGCCATCGTAGCGTGCGTTTATATAAGTGCTGCTGCACACATTGTATCTATTCAAATCTTGCACTATCTGCCGTTTGCCTGTGTCTTTGTTGTGCCGCGCATGCGCGAGTTCTGGCGCAGTCGCCCTCGCATTGTACGTATTGTATCTGGCATCGCTTGCCCGCACTTCATCTTGGCTTCCGCGCATGCGCGCGTTGCCGCGGTGACGTCACATGATAGTTCACAATCATGCGGCTTTGTTGACTCAACAAAACTTTACTATTCTTGTTCGCGCATGCGCGGGGTGCTATTACGGACGCGGCCGGCTTCACAGCTGTTCTCCATGCTGCTTGTAAGTAGGTCCATGTTTGGTATATATAAAGTAGTGTATCCCTATCTGGGGGCTGTTGCTATCTCTATCTTTGGACCATCACCTTTATGTGCAGTACCACGGATCGCTACCCTAGGATCCCTGCACCTGCCATCATTTACCTGAAGGGACGTAAGCTTATCATAGCCTCTATGCAAGTTATCATCTACATGAATTATCATCTATGTGTATATGCATAACATTTGGTTGGTTCCCTGATGAGCCCACATGACTTGTGGGTGAAACGCGTTGGTTGTGTTTTGCTATGTTTAATGTTTATGCATTTTGTCTATTATAATTTTTTTGCACGGTTGCTTTTGTCACAATTCTGTCTGTTAGTCTCTTCTTTTGTAATTTATCTATGTGATACGTGTTTGTGTTTTTCTAGTGGTACTGTTATTGTCAATTAGGGTGTTTTGGTGCGGGGTCGCCCTTGTCGGGGCGGGTGCTCCGCTTTTTGGTCCTTTCTTTATTTTTCATTATTTTTTGCCTTACCCTTGCTGGGGTTACTGTATTTTTGATTTTTTATATGATATTATTAAAGGTTATATTTTAAGTATCATACCTATAGGCATTTTTGATTGTTCGGTAGTTTTTTCATAATCTATGATATATTTGCCGGGTAGTTGCTATATTGGGGGTTTCTCCCACTCCACATCATCTTGGGAGTTTGTAGTTTTTTGAATAGTAAATGTAGACTATTACCAAATACATTGCTGTTTTGATTTTGCGTTGGTCAGGAGTAGTGTTGATCGAACTGTTCTAGAAAAGTTAAAGAGAACCTGTCACATAGATTATGCCTCCCTTGCTGAGGACAAGCTAATGTCAGACCTGCTGTTTCCAGCGCTGTGTCCCTTATTCTGTAAGATGCTGTAGTTTCAGAGCATTTAATGCTCAAATCTTATTCATGAGTAGGTGTTAGCCCCGCCCACCAAAGGCTAGCCCGCCCACCTGGCAGGTATTCACATGTTTCTACCTATTCAAAGTAATAGGTTTATCAGTTGAGGTGGGCGGGGCTAGCCTTAGGTGGGCGGGGTTTGAAAAAAACTGACTCTTTAAATGACTCTTCTGGCTGAAAACTGCAGATTTGAGCATTAAATACACAAAAACTACAGCATCTTACAGAATAAGGGACACAGCGCTGGGAACAGCAGGTCTGTCACTAGCTTGTGCTGTCCTCAGCAAGGGGGGCATAACCTATGTGACAGGTTCTCTTTAAGTTCTAGTAGAACTTTTCAAATTTTTAGAACTTGAACCGAACCAAACATTTACTGTTCGTTCGAGTAAGGTTCTAGTTCTAGTTCGACACGCCATTTTCAGTTTTGTTTTCAGCAGCTTTCTGCACTTTTGGCTCCATCCAATCACCTTTGTGCACTTTTGGCGGCCATCCAATCATTGCAGAGCACAGAGAAGTGTCAAAAACGTCATCGCAGAGGTGTAGGAATCTCATTGGTTGCTAAAATCACATGACCATGTTATATATATTTCACTGTATTGCCTTGTGAACGCCATTTTCAGCTCCCTTTCTGTACTGTACAGACTGCTCTTAGTTAGATAGCATTTTCCTCTCCATACACAGCAATAGTTAGGGAGTTTGGTATTACTGGCTGCATCTTTCCCACACACAGAAGCTGTTATTTGCAGGCTCACATAATGCATAACTCTCATATACATGGATCTATATTATACAGAGTGCTTGTATTTGCTAAATCATACTCAGTGCCCAAAAGTTCTGTTTTTGCAGTTTTGGGGGTTCAGTAATTGTATATCACAGCGTCTCCAAATCTCCTATGTGTCAAAGGGGCTTTTGGGCCCCCTCAGGATGCAGGACCCCATAGCAGCTGCTGCCGCTGCACCTCCTATAGCTACGCCCCTGCCTGCAAGCTGTCCTCATCTTTTCAGTTAGCCATTGAAAGGAAAGAAGTATTTTAGCCTCTCAGTTTTTTTTCTGTGACACTTAAAGCCAAATTTTCTTCACCAAGTTGTTCCACGTCTCCAGTTTACTGTTATGGATGGTAATTCCAGCTTCTCCTCACCTGTATAGGTATAAAAATTAACCAGAACATCTTCTCCCATTGACTTTAATGGGGTTCGAAGTTCGAGTTCGAATAGAACCTCGAACCGAACTAACAAAAGTTCGAGGTTCTAATCGAACTAAAACTTTTTACTGCTCACTCAACACTAGTCAAGAGATAAAAAAAAGATTTTATCTCCCCTTAGAGTACACAAGTTTCTCTGGTTACCGACCACCTCTCCCTGCTTTCTCTTATTGCTCCAACCTGCTGTCAGTCAGTTCCGTCCGCGGTGAGTCACTTCCTGCAGAGTCTAATCTCTAGCAACAGAAGCTTTGTTTATCTAACTAAATGAAAAGCTTTCACTCTTTAGAGCTAGCCTTGTGTACTACACTTTATAAATCTTTTGCACTCATGTCACTGTGTCAGGAACAGATAGGAATAGCAGAACTGATATATCAATCACTGCTATAGAACCACCCACAGCCTGACCAGAAAGCTCAAGCCTGAAGCTGCATGTGGCTCTGTGAAACTGCATGGTGAGAACACCCCTTTAAAGCGAAATCCCAGTTGTAATCTTAAAAAATGACGTACAGGTCACACATGGGTAACCCTGACTGGCTCTTGTCTGCAGTGTTGTCTGCTTTCTTCATCTTCTTTGTTTAGCTGAATTGTTTATTGGGGTCTAAAAATCCCCCTTTTGTCTCACGAGAATCTCATGCTGTCCCTCCCACATGCTTTATACTACAGCTCTGCTTTTTTAGTTATGTGCAGTCAGCGCATGGTGAGATGGACTGCTACAAGGTCAAAATGGCCCACAAGGCCATCAGAGCAGTACTGCCGTACGGGGCCTATAGTGAAATGTCAAACAAGGAGGCAAACTGGCAGCTGGTGCCACCCATTGGGCAATTGGGGGGGATTTTTTTCTCCCCATCATATTTCACTAAATGTCCTTGCTATAAGGCTATCTCCATACATAAAGGCTTTATAAAGATCTTGCATGATTTTCCAAATCTCACAGTTAAAGAGGTGAAATTTTGCCACAGTTTTAAAAAAAATGTTTAATCTTTTTTACAGAGGATTTTGGAAAATCATGGTAAAATGATGCCTTTTTTGCCCCGGTGAAGTCACTTAATCCCTTAACGACATATGATCGTCGGTAAGGAGCTACGGAGAGGGCTCACTTGCTGAGTCCGCTCCTTAGGTGGTGGGTGCCGGCTGTTAATAACTTGTGACACCCGCCACTAACAGCAAATCAGAGCCGGCTCCATTGCCTGCTGTTTAACCCCATTAAAAGCTCAAATCACCTCCACTTTTGTCATTTTACAGTAAAAAAATAAATAAAAAAAAGTTACACATAATTAGAATTGCTGCATCCGTAAAAGTCTGATTGATTAAAATGTAACATCATGTATCCGGTACACTGAACACCATAAAATAAAAGATACTAAACACTAAAATTGTGTTTTTTTTGGTCATTTTAGGACTCACAAAATTGAAAAAAAAAGTATTCAAAAAGCTGAATGTATTCCAAATTGGTACCAATAAAAACTTCATTTCAGCCCGCAAAAAAAGAGCCCTCATTCAGGTCCATAGTTTTTTTTTTTTAAAAAAAGGTATTGGTTGCAGGATAATGATGCTGCAGCGCAAATTTGAAAAATAAAAACGTTTTGTATTTTTTTTAAATCATAATTTTTTTTTTGTAAAACAACAAAAACGCAAAAAAAATTGGCATCAACGGTACCGACTTACAGAATAAAGATAAGTGTCAGGAAGTAATAGAACCCTTATCATGACAACTATGGAAGCCTTCATTGGGCTTTCAGCTGCCATTGGAATGGATCTACACCCTGTGCCATGGAGCCTAAGGGCGACATGTATGTATATGGGCTACCTGGCACCATTTTTTTATGTTACAAATAGAGCGAATGGGGCCTCGTTCATACATGTTGCCCTAAATGATTAAACAGCAGGGATCAGAGCCGATTCCTTTCCCTGCTGTTAGAGTTGGGTGTCAGCTGCAATTAGAACCTGGTATTCACCTCCTATGTAGTGGGCTTATTAACCTTACTGGCACCAGGACATACTCATATGTCATGTGTTGGGTAAGGGGTTATATTGCATCATTTTACCACGGTTTTCCAAAAATGTACTTAGGTGTGAATATGTAAGGTTATGCACATGCGCAAATCTAGGTCATACTTGTCACCTCTAACGGAACATTCGAGAGTGACCCAGACTTCCGGAAAAGTTGGCAAATCTCCTGGACGCTGTACATTTATGGTGCTCCCATGGTGCAGGCTCAGAAGCAGTGGTGTAGCTTTAGTTTTTGCCGCCCAGGGCTGTCCTTGGGGGTTCTGCTCCATTTTACAGACCACACCACTACTTTTCCAGGCCACACCTCTTATTTACAGGCTCCTCCTTAAAGGGGTGTCCCGGGCCCTAACAAAGCTGGACCATCAGGGTTTGAGTAAAAATAGAAGATAAGAAATTCTGGCATGATTCTAATTTTATGGTTTCTGTGATGTCACTGCCTGCTACTGGGTTCAGTCTAGTCCAGCCATTGAGCTGTGAACATGGCCCAAAAATTGTAGTGTGTTTTGAGTAAGTAATCACTATATTTACTATTTTGCCAAAGGCAAATTTAAATTCTATCAGTTCTCTATCTGTAAAACACTAAAACGTAACTTTTATTATGTATAACCCTCTTTGGGCGCGTTTAAAACGGCACAGGACAAATAATTAATAATAATAATCTTTATTTATATAGCGCCAACATATTTCCGCAGCACTTTACAATTTGGGGGGGTGTAGGTACAGACAAAAAAAATACATTGCAAAATGAAAAAGCTACTTACAGATGAGACCAAGGTGAGAGGGCCTGCTCGCAAGAGCTTACAATCTATTAGGGTGTTACGGGAGAGACGAAGGGTGAGAAGTGCTAGATTTACAATGGCCCAAAGCCATGTGAATAAATATGGGGTTGTCATATGTAGAATTGGAAAGAACCTGCCACCAACAGTACATCTATATACAGTTAAATGCCGAAAATGAGATGAGTGCGCTAGGGAGTGTGTGGGGGGGGGGGGGGGGGGAGGGGGGGGGGGTTAGCATTAGGGATTCTGGTAGGCCAGAGTGAGAAGATTTATTATCAGTGCCCTTTTAAAGCTATGAGAGTTCTGAGTATGCCTGATCGCCCGCGGTAGCATGTTCCCGAGAAGGGTGCCGCTCGTGTGGGAAATCTTGGAGAACGGGCTTTGGGAGGTCCGGGAAGACTGAGGAATGTAACCTGATATCAGCAGCAGGCGGAGAGGGCAGGGTAGGGGGTAGACAGAGATGAGGGAGATGTAGGGAGGAGCAGCGTTGTGGAGACCTTTATGAGTGAGAGTGATTAGTTTATACTGTATCCTGGACTGGATGGGCAACCAGTGCAGTGACTGACACAGGGTAGAGGAATGAGTATAGTGTCTGGAGAGAAAGACAAGCCTAGCTGCTGCATTCAGGACAGATTGGAGAGGGGAGAGTTTACACAGAGGGAGACCGATAAGCAGGGAGTTACATAGAAAGAATAAGAGCAACAATGAGGGTTTGAGTTGTTTCCACAGTGAGAAAAGGACGGAATCTTGAGGTGCAGGTGACAGGAGCGGGCAAGGGATTGGATATAGGGGATGAAAGACAGATCAGAATCTAGTATAACCCCCAGACAGCGGGCCTGCTGCCTAGGGGTTATGGTGGTGCCACAATCTTAGACAGAAAGGGCGGGGTAAGGTCTGTTAGTAGATGGTGGGATGACAGAAGTTCGTTTTAGTGAGGTTTAGTTTAAGATACAGGGAGGACATGATGTCAGAGACAGCAGAAGGCAAATCCTTGGTGTTTTGTAGCAGAGCAGGAGTGATGTCTCGGGAGGAGGTGTATAAACCAGCCGGTTTGCTTCTCCAATGTTTTGCCGCCGGACCACCGGCGGCAAAACCGCTGGGCGGAAATTCCCGTGCAGTGGGGACTGCTGCTCGGGTTTTCCATAGAGCACAGGCGGTCTGAAAAACCGCAAACCGGCGGGAAAAAACCCCCCGAAAACCGTGCCGTGGGGACATCCCCTTTAAACCCTCTATACAACTATTAAAAACCTGATCTCTAACCTCACAATTTATCCCTTTCTACTTCGGGAAAGGAAAAACCCCTTTTTCTATTATCAAGTCTGGTGGAACACCCCCCTATTTAACAGGAAAGCCTTATATTATAAGCAATTGAAACTAGCTCCAGAAAGGGGATCCCAACCTCTACTTGGGCAGTGTCCCTAATCTCATGGACACAAACAATAAAAGGCCCCTTGTGACCCCCCTGCAGCGGGTGCACTTGTAGACAGAGGTGAGAAATCAAAATTTTAAAAAACGTCATATCTGACCTCCCAAACATGTTTCACCAGCTAACCTGGCTTCATCAGGGTTAGAGGTCCGATTAAAATAGTGGTTTATAGAAGGTTTAAGTGTTATTAATTTAAAATTAAAAGGGGTCCGTTCGTTTGTATGTTTTCCCCACAGTGTCTGTATTTTGTGTTGGACACCCAGAGAGTGCTGGGCAGCCCGCCTAATCTAATAGTATGGGGTCACTAATAGGTTGTAAGCCAGCATGGTGCACCACACGTATCTGTATTTATGGCACCCTTCTGTATCCCTTATTTATATGCAATTGTAGTACCAGCAACCACCCCCCTCATGCACTGAGGGTATGTGAGTGCTTGTTTTATTGGTATTTTTGCATTATTGGTATTTTTGCATTTGTGCAATCTCCCCATGCATTATACTGGCTTTTCTGTATGCTGGTTTGAACAGGTATTAAATTAATGTGCAGTTTTTTCTCATCTAATTGTTCCCCTAGCAGTGGGGTGTGTGAGCTGCTGCTAAGCAATCAGCTGCACCTGTTAATTTTTCCCAGAGAGCACATAGGCCAGAGATGCCTGCTACTGGGTTCAGTCTAGTCCAGCCATTGAGCTGTTAATATGGCCCAAAAAATGTTTGTGTTTCCTCCGGATTAAATAATACAATAAATGTATAGATTGGAATGTATTTTTGTTGTTTTTTTTGAAGAATCAGGAGTTTTGTGTGTTTTTTTTTTTAGTTGTTGAAAAATTTTCCATTCATTTGCTTTTATTTATTAATTTTTTATAGCCCAAATATAGGACTTGTCTATGCGACACATTACTATATTGCTGTGCATTATACTAGATTCTATAAGATTCTAATAGGCTCCTGTACATGGAAGAAACAGAGGCCATGATTTAGCCTCTTGCTGCCATGGCAAACATGGGCACCATAAAAAAACCTAAAAAACAATAAAGAGCTTGTTTTGCTCTCCTAGCCTCCCAACAAATCATTATAAAAAGTGATGAAAGAGTCGTAGGTTTTCCCTAAATTGTATCAAGAAAAATTACGTCTCTCCTGCAAAAAATGAGCCCTGACAATACTCTGCTGGCAAAACACTAATAAGGTTATTGGTCTAAGAAAATAGCTATACAAAGCAAATAAAAAAAACAACAACTTTTTTTAACAGTTGTAAAACATAACAAAAATGATATATAAATGTGGTAACTATAAAAAATTCCCTTGATAAAATGGGTAATATATCCCTAATGGTATAGTTCCTGGCAGCACACAAATCAGCAGTACATACATCAAATATAGTGCTAAATTAGACAAAATATAAGACTTAACCTTTAATAAATGTTTTTTAAAAATGGATAATATATTTACCTTACAATTACCTTCACACTACAAACCTACACTAACATGGGATTAAACCTGGATTAACCGCCCCAATAAGGGCGACCCCACCAGGGACCTAACCCTAAATGATAGCCCTAGTAATTCCCTAATGATACAAGGGGAAGAGATATATACATATAATGATCCACAATAAGGACTCTCAGAAATAATAATGGTCAATCACTGTTACACATCCAGGTACATCCTAATAAAATTAAGACACACATGTGCTATGCACATACATATAACCTTCTGTATTTGGTATATAACCAATATGATCTTTAATATGTTTTAAGCAGCAAAAATGAAACATAGCACAAGATTTGTCCAAAACTGCAAAATCAACTGATAGACATCTTCCTTGGGCCCTGACTGGTGGACACTAAGAATCAACTGCACTGGTGGGCCCCAAGAATCAGCTCTTTGGATGCCAAAATACCCTCCATGTTTGGAGGCCAAAAGAAGCTGCATATAATAAAAATAATAATAACCTTTATTTATACAGCTCCAATAAAGTCCACAGCACTTTACAATTTATAGGGTATAAGTTCAGACAAAAAGACAGACATTATACAGTGTAAAGCTACTTACAGATGAGACACAAGGTGTGAGGGCCCTGCTCGCAAGAGCTTACAATCTATTAGGGTGTACGGGTGAGATGAAGGGTAAGAAGTGTTAGGTTTACAATGATCCAGCCAAGTGACATAAATATGAGGTGGTTTACATAAAAATTGGATGAACCTGCCACCCTGACAGTACATCTATATACAGATAAATGCCAAAGTGTAGGGAGTGACAGAAATGTGTGTGCTAGAGAGTGGGGGGTTAGCAATTAGGGATTCTGGGAAGCGAGACTGAGAAGATGTATTCTCAGGGCACTCTAAAAACTATGAGAGTTATAATTATGCCTGATCGCCCGCGGTAGCATATTCCAGAGAACTGGTGCCGCACGTGTGAAATATCTTGGACATGGGCATGGGAGGTTCGGATGACTGAGGCATGTAATCTAAGATCATCAGCAGAACAGAGAGAGCGGGTAGGGTATTAGAGAGAGATGAGGGAGGAGATGTAGCATGTGCAGCGCTGTGGAGAGCGGTTTTATGTTGTATCCTATTCTGAATGGGCAACCAGTGCAGTGACTGACACAGGGTAGAGGCATCAGTATAGTGGCTGGAGAGAAAGACAAGCCTGGCTGCTGCATTCAGGACAGATTGGAGAGGGGAGAGTTTGCAGAGAGGGAGACCGATAAGCAAGGAGTTGCAGTAGTCAAGACAAGAAAGGATAAGAGCAGTAATGAGAGTTTGAGTTGTTTCCACAGTGAGAAATGGACGGATTCTGGAGATGTTCTTGAGGTGCAGGTGACAGGAGCGGGCAAGGGATTGCATATAGGGGATGAAAGACAGATCAGAGTCTAGTATAACCCCCAGACAGCGGGCCTGATGCCTAGGAGTTATGGTGGTGCCACACACTGAGACAGAAATTGCAGAGGGGGGTCGGTTAGTAGATGGTGGGATGACTAGAAGTTCAGTTTTAGTGAGGTTTAGTATAAGATGCAGGGAGGACATAATGTCAGAGACAGCGGACAGACAGTCACTGGTGTTTTGTAGCAGGGCGGGGGTGATGTCATGGGAGGAGGTGTATAATTGGGTGTCATCAGAGTAGAGATGGTACTGGACGCCCAATCTGCTGATGGTTTGTCCAATTGGGGTTGTGCAGAGTGAAATATGGACCTAGAAATGATCCCTGAGGATCACCAACAGCAAGAGGAAGAGGAGAGGAGGTAGAACCTGAAAATGAGACACTGAAGGAGCGGTCAGAGAGGTAGGATGAGAACCAAGCGAGAGCAGTGTCCTGGAGGCAATGGTGCTGAGCATGCGAGGAGAAGTGGTGATCACAGTGTCAAATGCTGCAGAGAGATCCAGAAGAAGCAACAATAAGTATTTACCCTGAGATTTAGCAGTGAGGAGATCATTGGAGACTTTAGTTAGAGCAGTTTCTGTGGAGTGTAGGGTGCGGAAACCTGACTGTAGAGGATCGAGAAGAGAGTTAGCGAGAGATAGCGGATTAGCGAGGAGTAGACCAAGCGTTCCAGGAGTTTGAGAGAATGGGCATTAGAGACTGGTCGGTAGTTGGCCGCACAGGATGGGTCCAGAGAGGGCTTTTTTTTAGTAAGGGGGTTATAATGGCATGTTTAAAGGAGGATGGGAAGATCCCAGTGGAGAGAGAGAGGTTGAAGATTGCAGTTAGGTGAGAGAGGACAGCTGGAGAAATGGACTGGACAAGGTGGAACGGAATGGGGTCACTAGAGCAGGAGGTGGGGCGATTAGACAGGAGACGACTGGCCACCTCTTCCTCTGTCGTCGGGTCAAGAGCTGAGAGCAGAGTAGAGGACGTACGGAGGAAGGGGGGGGGGGGCCGGATGGGTATTACTTGGGGTTTGAGGTGAGATGTTTTGCCGTATACTGTCGATTTTGTCTTCAGTGGCCAGTCAGTGGCCAGGTCTTCAGCACAGAGATCAGTGACCGGGGCCTGAGCTTTAGGCCTGAGGAGGGAGTGGAAGGTGTCAAACAGGCGTTTTCGGTTGTTGTGTAAGGTTGGGATGAGGGAGGTCAAATGTTTTTGTTTGGCGCAGTGAAGGGCAGTGTGATAAGTCCTGAACATGAGTTTGTAGTGGAGAAAGTCTGCAGGTAGCTTTGACTTTCTGCACAGACGCTCGGCACACCTGGAGCATCGCTGCAGATGGCGAGTCTGAGGTGTGTGCCAAGGCTGCGGGCGTCTGACTCTGGTGGTGCGGTAGTGCCAATACAGTAAGGTGAGTGGTGACAATACAGTAAGGTGAGTGGTGACAATACAGTAAGGTTATGATCAGAGAGAGCATAAGGAGAATTAGTAAAGTTAGAAATTGAGGAAAGACAAGAGAAAACCAGATCATGAGAGTTCCTCTCCTTGTCGGTGGTATCAACCCAACGTATTACCATACCAACAGTTCAGTGTGGAGGTGGGAACATTATGGTGTGCAGCTGTTTTTCATTATACGGCACTGTCAAACTTGTAATTGAAGGAAGGATGAATGGACAAATGTACCAAGACATTTTGTAGATAAAAATCTGCTGCCATCTATTAGGATGATGAAGATGAAACGAGGGTGGACATGTCAGCAGGACAATGATCCCAAACACACGGCCAAGGAACTTCTCAATTGGTTTCAGAGAAAGAAAATAAAGCTGCTAGAATGACTAAGCCGATCACCTGAGCTGAATCCAATAGAAAACTATGGAAGGAACTAAAGCTCAGAGTTCATAGAAGGAGCCCACAGAAGCTTCAGGATGTGATGAGAGCTTGTGTGGAAGAATGGGCCAAAATCCCACCTGAGCAACGCAGGCGACTAGTTTCTCCATACATGAGACGTCATCACCAACAAAGGCTTTTGTACCAAGTACTAGATACATTTCAGTCAGCGTGTTCAATACTTTTCCCTGTGCCATTTCTCATTATTACACATCAATTAATTTAGGGACATCTATGATTTCTTTGCCTGTGTGGATTGGATGGGTTGTTACCGACATCTGGTGAGAATTTCAGGTCAACAGCACCTACAGTGTAGAAATATTGATGACGTGTTCAATACTTATCTCACCCGCTATTTATATATATATTCAACTTCCTGACCCCAGTTCCAGCATTGCGTCTCCCTAGTCTTCTATTTCATTTTTTCTACTTCAGGACAGGTATGTCACCACTGCACCCCGAAAAGGGTCTGGGGGGGCCTCCAAAAATTCAACCCCAAATTTTGGGGACCGCGGGAAAATAAATTTCCCCCTGGTGGCCCCAAGAATTAACTCCATTGTAGGGCCCCAAGGGAAACAATTTAAATGTTGGGGCCCCCAAAGAAAAAAATTTTCCCCACTTGTGCCCCCCTAACAATAAAAACTTCATAAATGGGGCCCCAAGAATCAACTTTTTTTGTGGGCCCCAAAGAATAAACCAAAACCCCCTGGTGGGCCCAACAAAGAATTAAACCCCCCTGTGGGCCCCCCGGAAATTTAAAAACTCCTTTTGGGACCCCCTCCAAAAAATCAACTCCATTTTTGGGCCCCCAAGAATCAACCCCATTGGGTGGGGCCCCCCCCAAAAATCAATCCTTTGGGTTTGGGGTTCCCGAGTTTCCCCACTATACTGGTGGGTCCCATGAATCAACTCCACTGATGCGCCCCAAGAACCAACTATGCTGATGGGCCCCAAGAATCAACTCCAATGATGGCCTCCAAGAATCAACTCCACGGGTTGGCCCCAAAAAAATTTAAAATCCATGGGGGAAACCCAAAAAAACCCCGTTCCCCTTGTGGCCCAAGAATAATTTTAAATGGGGGGCTCCAAAATAATTTCACGGTGGGCCCCAAAATAAAAAACCCCACTGGTGAGACCCAAAAATCAACCCCACTGGTGGGCCTCAAAAATTTTCAATTTCCCACGGGTTTGACCCCCAAGAATCCGCCCCCCACTTGGGGCCCCCCAAAAAGAATCAAACTCCAGTGATGAGTCCAAAAACCCCTAAATACGGGTCTATCCTACCCCCACCTGCCCCCCCCTTTTTCTCCTGCTGCCCCTTTGGCTCCCTTGGGGTTTAATTATCTCCCAAACCCCAAAAGGGCCCCCTTTCGGGCCACATTCCCAACTGTTGTCTCTACCCTTTCCCAAACAGTTTACCCCCTTAAAAACCTTTTGTAAACCCTTCAACCTTAAAAAATTTCCCCTTGTTTTCCACCCTTCACCCTCTCTCTCTCCCTGGAGCTCTCCTGGAACCCACGGCCCTAATGTAACAAACTTTTTCCCCTAAAATAACGCCCCAAATTCTTTCTCTAAACAAATTATTTTTTCCTTGGTCTAACAGAACCTGGCTGACCCCCCCTGACAATGTCCCCCCCTTTCCCCCCCACCTCCTTTGGCGGTCTCCAACTTTCCCATACTCCACGCCCCGGGGAACAAGCAAGGGGGGAGGTGTTGGCCTTTTCCCCAAAATTCTTGGGTACCTGCTCTTTTGTTTCCCATTCCTCCTCTAACCGTCATTGCCCCTGCCGCCCGAAGGGAGGCCCGCCGGAGAAGGGGGAAGGGGCTGAAAAAAAGGAACCCCGAGGGGGCGGCCTCGCCCCGGGGGGAATTTTAAGGTGAGTATTAATGTTGTTATTTTTATAGCGTTTACCTGCCCTTTTGTGCCCCTAGTATTCTGCCCCGTGGCCCCAAATATACTGCCCTTTTGGCCCCATATAAACCTTTCCTCAAATGCCCCAAAATATACTGCCTGTGGCCCCCCTATATACTGCCCCTGTGGCCCCCTATTTACCCGCCCCGTGGCCCCCCCCATTTAAACCTGCCCCGTGGCCCCAAAATTTTTACTGTGAAAAGGGACCCAATTTTTACCTGCCCGTGGCCCCATAAAAAAATTTTCTGCCCCGTGGCCCCATAAAATAGCCCTGGGGGCCCCTCTATACCAAGGGCCTTTTGGGGCCCCCATTTAATGCCTGTGGCCCCCCTATATTTCTTTCCCCGTGGGCCCCCATAAAATACTGCCTTGTGGCCCCTTAAAACCTGGGCCTTTGGCCCCCAAAATAAACCTTTCCTGTGGCCCCCCAAATATAAATGCTTTTTTTGGCCCCAATATATACTGCCTGAGGGCCCCCGATACCCGCCTGTGGCCCCATTTTTACCCGCCCCGTGGCCCCCCTATATACTTTCCTGTGGGCCCCCCTTTTACTGTGCGGCCCCTACAAACCCCCCTGTGGCCCCCTTAACCCGCTGTTTGGCCCCCTATACCTTTCCTGCGGCCCCCTTTACCTGCCTGTGGCCCCCATACTGCCTTTTCCCGGGCCCCCTTTTAAATTTCCTGTGGCTCCATTTATGCCTTGGGGGCCCCATTACCTTTCCCGTGGCCCCCCTATACTGGGGGTGCGGCCCCCCTTTTTACTGCCTGTGGCCCCCATATTCCGTCTGAGCCCCCTTTTAAAAAAAAAAAAAAAATAAAAAAACCCGCCCCTGTGCCCCCCATATTAAAAAACCTGCCCCCGAGAGTGCCCCTATATTTATATACCTGCCCGAAGTGACCCTAAAATTTTTTTTATTCCTGCCCCGAAAAATTTCACTTATTTTAATATACCCGCCTAAATGACCTATATTTAAAATAAATACCTTTAAATGAGGGGACTTATATACCCTTTTAAATAAGGAGTTGGGTGAAAAAGAAAAGGGGGAATTCTAAGGGTATTTGTGTCCAAATCCCCCAGGGACGAGTTTGGCCCCGGGGGAAATCAGCTTTAAGGTGTGAACGGATGGAGAAGAAAAGGGAAGATGAACGACGCTGATCAGAAAAAAGGGAAAAGGTTTTCCTTTTTTTGGGGGTCACTAAATGTAACTGCAGTTGGGAATCACTTATATGTCTGCAAAAGGGCTACATACAACTAGTATCTACCACTTTTCTGGTCATGTTTTGGCGGTGGTATAAAGTAATCAGAGCCTTTTGTAAAAGCTGAAAAGTCACATTGGTGGGGGGTGCGCTGTTGGTTTGGGGGTTTGGCAGGATTATTTGGTCCTTTGTAGTAATAGTTTTTGGGTTTGGGGTTTTTTTAGGGTTTTTTAGTAACAATATTTTGGTTCCCCCCCCCCGGGAGATTTGCTCCATTTTATGGTTTGATGTTTTTTTGAGTTTTAGGGGTATTGTCATATGAAGGTGAGCGGGTTTTTAAAAATAAAAATTTTTCATTGGGGGATTTTCCCTTGTCCCCCCTTTTTCTGCTGAGGCCCGGTATTTAGGGTTTTAAGGGTCACCCCAATGTGGAATTTGTGAAAAATTTTTGTGAGTCCCGCCAAACTAAGCAATCGTGGAAGAAGGGCCTTGGTGAAGAGGGTAAAGAAGGGCCCAAGGGGTCTTGTTGGGGTGAGCCCCCAGGTTTCGTAAAGGGGGGATGGGAGAAAGTTCCCAAAAGTCAACAAAACACTGCTGCCCCCCACCCGTGGGGATTTAAAGGGAGAGTTTCGGCCGGGGAAGCCTCTCCTCAGTGCAAAACATATGAGAGCCCCAGACGGAAGGCCCCCCTTTTTTTTTTCCCCAGTGCAAAACACTGAAAAAACATGAAAAAACCCCTAAGGATCCCAGCCCATGAGAAAAAAAGGGTTTTTTGGTCTGATGAGACAAAGATTGAAAATTTTTGGGGTTAGTTGTAAGCGGGGGAGGAAAAAAAGGCCCTTGGGTTTATCACCGCCCAATACAACCAACCCCGTGACACATGGGGTGGGAGCCCTATGCCCATGGGGACAGGGGGGCAGGACGACTGGTTTCAATTGAAGGAAAGATTTAATGCGGCCCGTACAGGATTTTCCCCGGGGAAAAACCCCTTTTAGACGCTCTGGAACCCCCGGGTGGGATGATTTGGGGAGGTGAAGGTGGTGACCTAGGGCTCCCCTTAAAACCCCGGGAAAGGGAAGGGGGGCAAAAAAGGTATGGGGGTGGGGCTGGGAAATTTTTCATTGGGAGGGGGGAGGTGGGAAGCTTTCATGCCTTATTTTTCCCAGGGTTCCCCGAAAACCTTGTCCCCAGCCCTTGAAACCCCCGACTGGGCCGAAGGTTCTTCTTTCCCAAAAAGACAAAAGACCCCAAAACACACAGCTTTAAAAATTAAAAAGCAGTTGCTTCAGAAACCCAAAAAATGTGCCTATTCTTTGATGGGGCCCCGCCCGAGCCTGAAACCCGAACCCAATTGAGCATCTTGGAGAAGACTTTAAAAGGCGGGCCCCCAACGTTCACCCCCCCCCCAACCCGAGGGGAACCCGGAAAGGATCTGCAGAGGCAGGGGTCCCCAAAACCCGGGGGTGAAAGGGTGAAAAACTTTTGCATCATTCCCCAAAAAGATCTGGCTGTACCCAGCCCCAAAAGGTGCTTCCCACTTTAAAAACCCGGGGCAAAGGGTCCCGGGAAAACTTAAGAAACCCTGTGAATTTCAGTTTTTTCGGTTAATAAAATTTTCAAAAATATCTACATTTCTGTTTTTTTTTCTTTCAAAAAGGGGGGGGGGGGGGGGGGCGAGGGGAACCCTTTTTTGAAGCCCAAAAAAGAACTTTTTTGATCTTACCCAAAAGGCTGCAATGAAAGAAAGGGGGGAAAAAAAGGTTTAACGGGTTGAAAACTTTTCCTTTTTACCCGCTGTAAATTTCCCCCCTTTTTTGGTTTCCAAAACCCCCTCCTCAAAAGACTTAGTCCTACCCCCGCATAAAACCCGGGCTCTGGCACTTTTTTCCCAGCGTGCATTGCCTCCCCACTAGGTAGCTCTCCACAAGGAGCATCAGTCCCTGCCCTGTAGACCCTATACAACCTGTATTTACATGAAGAGGGATCATATCTCTGCCATACACCCAGAGAAGCAGATCTAATCCGTCCTCAGACCCCCAGGGGCATTTTTTTTATGAGAAAAATATTATCAGCGGGGTCAGGGACGGGGGTCCAATGATGAGTAGGTGTTTTAAATTTGGGGAAACAAGGGGTTGGGACTAGTGTTTGTGCCCGTTTTATATTGGAGATTAACCGGGGGGTTTAGTTTTGGAGGGTGTTCTGCATTTGTCACATGGGTCTGAGGGGTAAACCCCCCCCCAATGACAATATGTGGGTGACAAAATTTTGGGGGCTTTTTTTCTGTAGTTTTTTTTTTTTTTTCCCAAAAATTTTTTTTGGAAAATTTTTTGGGTGAATGTCTATTTTGTTTTTAAACCCTTAAAGGGGTTGTCTTTAAATAAAAAGGGCCATTTTTTTTCCCCTTTTTTTTGTTAAAAATCTTGAAAAAAAAAAAAAGTCACTTTTTTAAAAACATGGCCCCTTAACAGTGCCCAACCTATTTCCCAAAATATCCCCCCCTTTTTATGGAAAGCAGCCCCATTTGACATTCTTTTTTCAAAGCGCCGGGGGTACCGCCCGGGAAAAATTTATGTCCTTTTCCCCCTTTGCCGTATTTTTGCCCAAATGGGGGGAGGAGAGGAAAAACCATAGTTCCCTTTTGAGGAACTTTTGGATTACCGTAAACTTGGGGACAGATTTTTACCCTTTTAAATTCCCCGGAGCATGGGGGAATTTGGGCTGAAAAAAAAAAACCCAAAAAAAAGCCCCTTTTGAAATAGCCTTAGTGACCCAATGGAGCGGGAAATTTCCTTTGAAATTTTGCCGCAGGGCACGGAGTGGCAATCAAAGGGTTTTTTTTAAAAGGGGGGGAAACAGAAGGGGTTTTCCCCCAGTCCCCGCCATTCACAGGACTTCTTTTGGAACTGAGGCCCGTTAACTATGTCGTTCCCAGTAATTTTTTGCTGTTTTCCGGGGGGCTGCAAAACCCCGTCTGTCTGCAAGTGACGTTTTTTTGGGGCCGTTTACTTTGGGACAGAAGATAACCCGGGCAGAATATCCGAATGGTATTTGTTCTGCTTTGGGGCCGTGTACATGGCCGCAGGGGGGTGGCTTGCAGGAAGGGGAAGGGCCCCCATCCTTTGCATTTTACAGGTTCATTTTTTGACAAGAACCTTAAGAATGAAAATGCTCAAACTTTTTTTGGGGCCCCCCCGGCGGGAAAAACCCATTTCAGTTGGGGCCTTTTGCAGGAATTTTTTTATAGAGGTTCCGGGTTTTGGATAAAGTTTGACAGTGGGTTTTCAGACGGCCCTTTTAAAACCAAAAAACCCCTCTCCCCAAAAACCCGGCCCGAAAAAGTTTCCCGTCGGGACAAAGCCCCTTTCCTGGATCTAGACTGGAATACAATTGTTCTACTTCTCAGCTGAAAAGCAGGACCTAGCTATGTAAAATGTAACAGTCTGGGAGTCCAGGGGTGTTTAGCCCAGAGCCCTTGTCTAGGGGTTTGGGGATACAATTGTATCCCCTTCTCAAACTGAGAGCAGGACTTAAACTATGCACCCCAATGTATCAGGGCTGGAAATCCAAATGTTTAGTTCACAGAAACATTGTCTAAACGGATACAATTGAATCCACTTTTCAAAAAGAGCAGCAATAGCTATTTTACAATGTATCATTTTGGGGGGGCCAGGCTGTTTTAGCTAAAGAGCATTTTTTAGGCTGGGGTTTCAATTTAATCCACTTCTTAGCCTTTAAAAATGGAAACTGATAAAGGGACAAGTTAGAACCAAAATGGGTTTTGCTCACAAAGCATTTACTAAAAAATGGAATCCCACTTCCCCATTGGGAGAGGGAAAAAGCTATGTAGAAAAAAAAGGAGTCCGGGGTTGGGGGTTTGTTTTTTTACAGGGATTGGGTTGGGCTTTGGGTAGGGGTTTTTCCCAAAAGGAAAAGTGCTGTGGGGTATGTTAGTGCGGAAAATAAATAAAGGTTATTATTATTCCCATTTCAGTAAGAGCAGGAAATTGCAAAGTTAGTTTTTTTGCTTTGAATGTACAAGTTATGCTCCCAATTTCTGAAGAAGAGTTTGATTTCTTGAAATGGTTGTGGAATTGGAACATAAAGTCCATTAGAAAGTTGTAGAACTTTTCATTTTTACACTTATGAAGCTCAGCTTATATAAAACCAGATAATCCATTTAAGGACTTGTTCACACGGTGTAATTTTCACATTATGCATGCCATTGTTTTAAATAGGATTATATGCCACGTTTCACACAGTAACTACAGAGAATATTTTTTTCCAACACATATATCAAATGTGTCACACTTAAAAAATAAAAAAAAAAAAAAAAGAAAGAAAAGAAAAAGTGACATCACTTTTTTATGCTTCTTTCAAATGTATTCAGTGCGGAAAACCTACAGGAACCAAAACATTAACAACTGCATCAAAATTTTAATAATATCAGAGTGCTAAAAAAAGAGAAAAAAGAAAAAAACGAGGCGCGCTCTTGTGTAATACTGTAGAAATTCAAGACGGGCGCAGTATAATAAACACGCTCACCTGAAATGCTTGTACTGGGGTGGTACAACTCACAAAAGAAGCTTAAAGGGGTTTTGCCACGATGTAATGTTGACGTGGGATCCTCCAAAATGGGTGTTTAATCACTTTTCCAAATATATGTGATTAAAAAAATTGCAGCCTGAGAGAGCTACAGGTGCCTTACCTGCCCTTAGTTACTTCAAAAACTTCTATTAGATACGACCTTTACAAGAAACTGCTGGCCAGGCCTGCGCAGAGCACACTTCTTATCTGATGAAAGGGAGCTGAAGAAGCTTTCAAGGCACCGGGTAGAAATATGTTGTCTTTTGAATACAGAATCCACTACTTGTAGTGTGATTATCTGAGTAGATCCCTGCTTTATCTGATGACAGAGAACATGAAGAAGCTTTCAAGGCACCGGGTAAAAAATATGTTTTTGTTTTTGTATACAGAATCCACTAGTTGTAGTGTGATTATCTGAGTAGATCCCTGCTTTATTGATGACAGAGAACATGAAGAAGGGTTTCAAGGGACCGGGTAGAAATATGTTGTGTTTTGTATACAGAATCCACTAGTTGTAGTGTGATTATCTGAGTAGATCCCTGCTTTATCTGATGACAGAGAACATGAAGAAGCTTTCAAGGCACCGGGTAGAAATATGTTTGTGTTTTTGTATACAGAATCCACTAGTTGTAGTGTGATTAACTGAGTAGATTCCCTGCTTTAGCTGATGACAGGAACATGAAGACCTTTCAAGCTGCTGTGGAGAAAAAGGGGTTGTCTTTTGGTATACAGAATCCACTAGTTGTAGTTTGATTATTTGACGTGAACATTTCCCCACGATCCCTTATGTACGGCTCCTGTTTCTCTGGCTGTTCTTTTCTCTTAGCTCAGCATGGCTTGTTTACAATTGCTTCTTAGCAGATAAGGCACGTCCTGGCAAAACCCCTTTAACGAAACAGAAGCCGGTGATCCTGGAAGTTTACGGGAAGATCCACACTTTAGAGAAAGTCCGCGGTACAAAGCATGTAAAAACACGCAGTCTCGGCTGCGAATATACAGGAATTAGCACTACTGTTAAAAGTTGTCACCAAGAATTAAATAGAACACTGGGCTTTCGCCTCTATTAGAGTGTCTATCTTTATTCAGTATAAAAGAATAAAAAGGACTACGCGTTTCGCAAAACTCTAGTTTGCTTCATCAGGTCATTCAATGACCTGATGAAATCCTCTTGCTTTGTGGTGTGTTCACATGCTACAATCAAGCTTTTTAAGCAATTTTCAAGCAATTTTTTGCAATTTTTTTTGCAAAAAAATCTTTTGGGGAAGGTAGAAGACCCCCAAAATGGCTGTATCATGTGAACAGAGTTGGTGTAAAGGGGTTTTATATTAGAATAGATATCACCCCTTTACAGGGGCTGGGGCCGCTACTGTCATGGAATTGCCATCTTGAACCCCCTTTTTCTTCTCAGCCCCTTGGGAAAGGGAATGGGTTTTTTAAGCATGGACACTGCTGCCCATTTTAAAGGGTTTAGAAAAAAGATTGAAAATCGTTTTAAATTAAAAAAAAAAGGGGACTTTGGACCCCCCATTAGTGGTACGGGGCCCCCAGTGGGTTTAAAAACTATTTTTTTTTTATTTTGAAGATAAAGTATTTCTGGAAAAAAAATCCACTGCTGTTTGGGAGGAAAACCATGATAAACCATCACCCCCTGGAAAACCCCTGGCTAATGGAGAGCTAGGGCCACTTTGGTGCCCTTTTGTAGGGGGGGGCCCCAGTTGCATGTGTCTGCCCCAGGATTTCAACCTATACAAAATTTGTCTCTTTTGTTTTATTCATAACACAGGCGGGTGTGCCTCTTTATCCCAAATCCCCAAAGGCATCAGGGGTTCCCCCAACTTTTTATTCCCAAAAATCTTTAAAATATGTGGGGGGGGGTTTGGGGAAAATCAGGATTTTTTTCCCAAAACCCCATGAGGGGCGGGGGAAACCCATGTGGAAGGGGGAAACCCATAAAAATTCCTTTAGTGAAAGCAGGGAGGAAAAACCCCCATGGCCCATCCCCCCTTGTTAGGGCTTTCGGGGCCATCAAAAAAATGGTGCCCTTCATTTCCAGGACCCCTGTGTCTTTTCCCCACATTAAGAACCATTTAAAAGGGCTATTTTTCCCCACGGTTTAAAAATTTTTGGGCCCATTTCCCGGTCCGAAATTACGGGGCCCCGAAGTGGGCAAATTAGGGCTAAAAAACGGGCCCAGTCATTAGGATAACCCAAACAGTTTCTAAATAGAGAACTATGGATTTGTTCCTCTCCCCCGCTTGGGCAAAATCCCGCCGGGCGGGGAGAAAAGGGAAGAAAAATGTGAATTACCAGGGCAAATACGTGCCGCGGGCAATAAAAAGGTCTAAGGGGCCGGCGAAGTGCCGGGGCCCCCCCCACCCCCCCCCCGCCCCCATGGCGAAAATTGCGGGGGTAATTAGGGTCCCCCCCCATTTAAAACCCGTGTGAAAATAGCCCAAAACCAGAAGGCTGCAAAATCTACACCCCCTTTTTTTTTTTAACAGGGGGCATAAAAGGGGAGACCAGAAAGAGCTGCACAAACCCCAACAACACCCCACTTTTGGTCTGATTTCCCTCCCCAAATTTAATATAGAACTTTAACCCCAAACCATTTAAATAAAAAGACCACAGGCCAAGTTTTTCGGGAAAAAACCCACCCCCCAGACCAACCCCCTAAAAACTTAACGGGCCCTCAAAACCAGCCCTTTATAAACAAATTACAGACTTCGGGCCCCCCCCCTCAAAACAATACAGCCCCCAGACCAGACCTGCTAAATAGGGTTTAAGGGGAACCCCCAAAACCTTTCCAAAAACCAAAAAATAAAACCCCAGACCGGGCCTCCAAAATTTTAAAATAGCCCCCAAAAAACCAGGGAACCTGCAAAAATATGTATAGACTCCCAGACCCCCCAAAACAAAATTTTGCCCCCAACCAGGCCCCCTAAATTAAAATAGCCCCCCAGCCCAGACCTGCTAAATATGTTTAATTTCCGGGGGACCTCCAAAACCAAAATTTAAGAACCCCCAGACCAGGCCTCCAAAATTTAAAAAAATTAGACCCCAGACCAGCCGGGCAAAAAATATGAAATTAACTCCAAAACCCTCCAAAAACAAAAAATAGAACCCAAAACCGGCCCCCTAAAAAAAAATTCCCCGAACTTTAGAACCCCCCCAAAAAATACGACAAAAAACCCCGGGAAAACCCCTCCAAAACTAAAAAACAGCCCAGACCAAAAACTTTTCCAAAATAATACGGGACTCCAAAATCCTCTAAATTAACAAAGGGAATTAAATTGCGCCCCTCTAAACAAATCGACCCCAAACCAAGTTCCTCTGAACAAAAAAAACCCCATCCCTTCAAATAAAACTAAAAGATTTTAACTAGACCTGCTTACCCTAATACAGAACCCAGCCCCAGCCCCCCTTAAAAATTTAAAAACAGACCCCAGTCAAACCCTTTTTACACAATAGATACTCCCAAAACCCTTTTAATTTAAAATATTGGCTGCAAACCAGACCAAATTTTGAACAAAAAAACAGACCCCAGCCCCAACCTCCAATCAAAAAGACCCCCAAAACCTCCCCCCAATTAAAACAAGACCACAGCCCAATTTCCCTATACAAAAGGACCCCCCCCAAAACCAGTCCTCTTTAATCCCCATCGAAACTACTACAATGCGATCCTAAAACCAAAACCTCCTAATTAAAAAAAACTGCGGGCCCCCCAAAATTTAAAAGGCATTTCCCCAAAAACCTCCCTTTTTAAAAATAAATTTAACAGTCTCCAGACCCCCTTTTAACTAAAAAAGGGATTAAAAAACCAAACCCCCTTAAACTTATAAAAGCCCCCAGACCAGCCCCCAAAAAACCTAAACAGACCCGAAAAAACCAGAACTCCTAAATAAAATAGCCCTCCAGGACCCACAAATTTAAAATTTAGATGCGACCATATTCCCAGACCCCGTTTTCTAAAAAAAAAAAAAAAAAAAAAATTTTAAAACCCCAACCAAAAATCCCCATAAAGCTAATAGAGACCCCAAAAAAGGGAACCCCCAAAAATTAAAGAAAGGCCACCCTGGGGAACCCCCAAACTAATGAGTGCCCACCTCAAAAACCCACCAAAAATTAACCGGACCAAAAACCAAACATTTTTTTAAAATAAAAAGTAAACCCCCAGCTCCCCCCATAAAATAAATGAAAGACCACACACCAGATTCCAAAAAAAAACCCAGATAGGGGGTAGGGGGGTACTGGGGCTGATTTGGGCCCTAATTAATGCACAAAACCCAGTTTAGTTAAAAAGCCCCTTTATTTAAACCTGGGGCCCCAAAGACTCCTTAAATAAAATAAAGGGCCCCACCAAAAATTTGGGGCCCAAATTTTTTGAAACCCCCAAATTCACGGGCATAAGCAAAGTTCCTGCCCCGGGGGCTTGTTTTTTTTTTTTTATTTTGGAGGGGGTTAGGGGGGGGCCCCTGTTGCCCTTTTTTAAATTGCTTGGGGGCCCTCTACAGGCGCATGTACATGCCCCCCCCCCCAGCGGAAAAAGGGGGGGATTAGGTATGGGCCCTGGCATCCCAAACCTAAATGTAACCCTGATGGGGTTTGATGTGCCTCTGTTTTTTGGGGCCTGGGAAGGAAGGACCCCATTTTTAAAATGTTTTTTTTGTTTAACGGGTTAGGTCCTCTAAAAGGTTTTTTTTTTTTTTCCGATGGGTTCAGAGTTTTGCATACAGATTTTTTGGGCATGAACCTAGCCATAAATCTAGTCCTTTGGCAAAGTTAGCCCTCTGTTCACTTTCATTTTTGGGAAGCTTTTTTTTTTTTGCAGATTTGATGGGGGGTTAAAAGGGGGCCCTTTTAAAAAATTAATGGAACCCCCACGAAACCATTCAAAAAAACTTGTTTAATAAAAATTAGGTCCCCCGGGGTTTTAAAATTTAAACCCCAGTCGGGCACCAACCCCCCCAATCATTTTAGGGGGCCCCAATGGGGGTTTTTGGGAAAAACTTTGCGCACCCTTCCATGATAAACCCAATTCAGAAAAATTGGGCACATTTTCCCCCCAAGGAAATCTACCCCCCCTTCCAAGGAGGAAGTCTGAAAAAAAAAAGGGGTTTTTGAAAAAAATGGCTTTTATATACCCTTTAAAAGGGGAAAATCTTTCCCCTTTTTTAAGGGCCCACATGGTGCACCCCGGCCCTTTAAAGGGGAAAAACTATCATCTGCCATGCCTTTAAAGTGAAAATTTTTTTTGAAAACCCCTGTTAGATAAATGAAAAACCAGCCCAGCCAACCCGTTCTTTTTAATGTTTTAAAAAGTACCCTCTAAACTCTAGAGAAAAAGGATTTTGGGATGGATCTTTTGGAAATTACAACTGTCCGATTATTTTTTTTTCCAGGAAAATTAAACCGTCCCCAGGGGAAGTCGGGACTTAAAACTCCCTCTCTGCTCTCCATGCAAAACAAAAATTAAACCCCTCAAGGAAGCCGATTGGGGGGGTTGGGGCTTATATAGGGAAAAAAAACACTTTAAAAAAAGGGGACATTACTTACTAAAAAAAAACACAACAAAAGGCCATTTTTTACGGGCCCCAAAATGGCGGGGAACTAAAATAAAAACCCACTGGGCAGGAAACACTGGCCCAAAATTCCTATTTTTGGGGAAAGATGAACAGGTGCAGCTAATTGCCGGGAGCCACGGGCTCAAAACCCCCCAAACCACTGGGGGGAAAAAATTTAAAAGGTGATAAAAAAACTGCACATTAAAAGGATCCCAAATTTAAACCCAATATCCCAGAAAAAGCCACAGTAAAAAGGGCATGGGCGATTGGCCCCAAATGCAAACATACCAATAGAACAAACCAAATTTACTTTAAACCCTCAGGGGCTTGAGGAGGGGGGTTGGGCTGGTACTATTTTTAAACATTAAAAAAAGGCGATACAAAAAAGGGTTTGGCCATAAATACAGATTTGTGTGGGCCCCAAATGCGGGCTTAAAAACCTTTTTAGTGACCCCAAAATCCCTTGGATTAATTAGGCGGGCCCGGCCCCACCATTTTCCCTGGGTTTCCAAAAACAAAGTACGGCCCCCGGGCCCACTCCCCACCCATTCTTGGGAGAAAAAAATTTTTACTTTACGGGAAAAAAATTTTAAATTTTGGGTTTATTTTGTTGGAAACAGGGGTTTCCCCGGAAACGAAGCTCCCCAAATGGCATCAATGGTCCCCCCCAATGTTTTTCGAGTTCCCCCTACACTAAAATTTACAAAAAAAAACCCCAAAAAAAAAAAGGGGGACATTATTTTCCCCCAAAAAAAATATTAAAAAGGGCCCCATTTTTAAAAAGGCTCAATGGTGGACTAGAACTGAAATCCCCCGATTTTTTAATGAAATTGTAGTCCCAGCAACCCCCCCCCTTATGCATAAAGGGCATGTGTGGGTTTTTTTATTTTGGGAATTTTACATTTGGTTGGGAATCTCCAAATATATTATACTGTGGCTTTTCTGCATTCTGGTTTTGAATAGGTAATCAAGTTAATGTGTAGTTTTTTATCCTCTAAAAATTTTTCCCCTTTTTGTGGGGGGGTTTGGGTTGGGGTTGGGGCCTAAAAATTTTTAAACTGCACCTGTTTATTTTCCCAAGGGCATATGGGCCAGAAATTGCCCATACTGGGTTCAAATCAGTCCAGGCCCTTGATCTCTATGGGGGAACCCGATTGCCCAATCCCTTTTTTTAGTATGTATGATGGGGTTAAAGGGGGGTTTTCCAAAAAATACTAAAAGCTTGTCAGTGGCCCCCCTGGGAAAGATTAAAAATAGGAAAAAAGTAATTTTTGTAAAAACCCCCTCCCGTCCAGCCCCCTGGTCGGTTTTCCCATTATTACTGGCTGATGATGGTTTAACCCTTCAGTCCCTTTATGTGAAAACCCCCCCAGCCAATCACAGTGTTTACGTTTTGGGGGTAAACCACGGAGTCTGCTGCGCCCCGTTATTGGGTGCAGGGTCATGTGAAACTGGCGGTGGGCATCATCAGCCCGGGGGTCACCAAGGGGCTGCCACGGTCGGAACAAGAAGATTTACAAGGGGCAGGGGGTTTTTTTCCCCTATTTTTTTTGCCCATCCCGACGGACTGAAAAGTGTTGGTAGTTTTGAAACAGGGTTCCCTCCCAAACACCTGGGGATATCAAATGTAAAAACACATTCGGTGGGGGTGTGAGATAAAACCCCTTTAGCAACAGGAAAACCCCCCAAAGCCAATTTCAGTAGAGTCGGGGGCATGCTATTTGGCTGGCAAAAAATTATTTTTACTGGCAAGTATGATAGTTGCTTTCTAAAAAACCCGGGCCAGAGATGTACCTCAAAAAAAGCAAAAGCCATGGGGGGCCCCTACATGTGGGTTGGCCCCCTGTGGGCATAGCAACCATAGGTTCCTTTTCCAAAATCCACCCTTGGTCCCCCTCCTGGTGGGGCCCTTTGGCTCAACTCCCCTGGTGGATCCCAAAAATTTTAATTTTTACCTTTCTTGGGGGCCCCCCCAAAAATCAACTTTGACCCGGTGGGCCCCAAGATTCCCAACCCCGACGGGGGGCCCCAAGAATCCCAACTTCAAGGGGGGCACAAGAATCCAAATCCCCCTTTCTGGGGCCCCCAAAAATTAAAAAACCCCGTGGTGGGCCCCAAGAATCAACCTCCAACTGGTGGGGCCCCAAGAACTAAATCCACTGGTGGGGGGCCCAAAAATCAAAACTCCCAAATGGTGGCCTGAAGAATTTTAAATTTCCCCAATGGGGGCTCCCAAAAATTAAGGGCCCAAAGGGGGCCCCAAGTTCCAACTTCCACTAGTGGGGGGCCCCGAAATAAATTTCCCCTGGGGGGCCCCCAGAACCAACTTTTATGGGGGACCCCAAGGAAAACCCCCTCCACTGGTTTGGCCCCAAGAAAACAACTCCACTGGTGGGCTCCAAAAATCAACTTTCCCCTGTGGGTGGGCCCAAAAATCAAACCCCCAAAATGGTAGGGGGTCCCCAAGGGAAATTAACTACACCCGGTGGGCCCCAAAAATGAACCTCAATAGGCCCCAAGAAACAAATCCCCCTGGGGAGCCTCCGGGGAAACAAAATCCCCTAGGGGCCCCCAAAAACCAAAAATTTTACTTTGGGGGGGCCCCCCAGAATCAACTCCACTGGTGGGCCCCCATAATCAAATCCACTGGTGACCCCAAGAAATCAACTCCAACTGGAGGGCCCAAGAATCAACTCCAACTGGGGGAGCCCCAAGAATCAACGCCAGTGGTGGGCCCCAAAAAATCAACTCCAGTGGTGGGCCACCAAAATCAATTCCATTGGTGGACCCCATAATCAACCCCACTGGTGGACCCCAAGAATCGCTCCACTGGTGGTCCCCCATGATCAACTCCACTGGTGAGCCCCAAAAAGCTGTGAGCTGTGGAGAGTGCACCAATGGCCTCTGTCACCGAGTGGGGAGGAGGAGCACCCTGGGTGACAAAAGCTTTACCTACACCACTTTGTGTGGCAGCTAGACAGAGGTATGTATGTTACCCTTGAGTACAACTGGTAAGAATATTCACATCATCTGCATCTCTAGGGGGCACACAGGTAGCAGTCATACCTGGGTCCAGGAGCCTGAGGGCCCCAAAAACACCAGAATATAAATGGCCTAGGTGAGATAGAACAGATTTTACTGGGACTCCTAGTATAGCAATGGTTATAGTCCTTCATATATTCTTTATGAAATAAAACACTATAAAACCAAGTGATGGCTGGCGCTATAAGCAACCAGCGCTATAATACCTTCCGATGATACATGTGCAGTTACCCAGTGTCCACTCCTTCCAATCTCGTCCTGCATTTACCAGGCACTAGCGTCATGAATAATGCAGAGCTCAATGTGCGTAGTTTATTGTACTTGCTTTATGCTCCGTGAAATGTGGATATTGTTTTGTGTCCTCAATAATACATATCATTTATATAGAGTATGCCTCGTACCTAGATACCGTGCTGACTACAGGAGGATTTGCGGCTGCAGTTGTATTTGGGCCCCAAAAGCTGATAGGGCCCAAAGGTCCCTCTGCCCTATATAAGCAGACTTATACAAATAAAGATTGGGGGCCCCATAGCAGCATTTGCATTGGGGCCCTGGACTTTCAATTCATATCACTGGCTGACAATTACCATGTGCTGCTTACTACAGATGTAGCAGAGCTGGGGTTGCCATTTCTGTAGATGAATACAGATGTACCACAGTTGGGGGTTGCCATTTGTATAGTTGACTACAGATGTAGCAGAGGGAAGGGATGGGGTGAGCCCCCTGCAGCCAGTGACGTCAGGGGAGGATCTAATGACGCTTCCCAGGTGCCACTGTTCCTCTGCCCTTGCCGGCTGACATCTGGCAAGTGAGCCTGCATGCACTGTTTGTGCACCCCACGGGACATCCCGAAAAATCAGGACTTCTCCTAGCTGTCCAAATCTGGATGGTTAGAAGGTTTGTTAGTTGCTATGGGCTCTGATTGGTCGCTATGAGCTCTGATTGGTTGCTGTGGGCTCTGATTGGTCACTATCAGTGTAGTGTACAGGAGTTGGTGGTGAAATACACTTCTAAAGAGTTAATAATGTTTGCTAATTGCACTAACATTGGTAGTAATTGCACTGTAGGTAGTATGGTAAATGTTTGTTGAACTCTACTTCACCTCTATTTTCAGCAAACAGCTTCTGCACATGTCTGTAAAATGTGTATAGTCATGCTGCCCTGCAGAATTGTAACCAGCTGTAGTCACTCAGAGCTATGGCGGGAATAACTATGACAACACTAGGAGTAGGAGGTTATATAAGCTAGGTAAATGAAGTGTTTTGGGTCTATCCATCAGTCTCTCCACTGGAGAGGTCTCTTAAGGGGACCTTGTCTTTCCTGGTCTCTCAAGGGGAGTCGTCTCTCTCCACCGAATTTCACCTTCGGGTTATCATCATCATCATCTGCGCGCTGTGAGAGGTCAGCTTTGACCCCTTGTCTTCCCTGGCCGCATGGGAGTGTTTCGAGAAATAGGAAAATCTAATCTATAGTTAGAGGTAGTCAGGCCAGGGACCTTATCTAGGAACATTATTCTGACTTAGTCTACTAAGTGGCTGGGACTGGAAAGACTGCGATGTAACTTGAATGATGACCACTGCCATATGTACTGTATACCATCTTGCCTGGTGAAGTAAAGAGGCCTAAGAAAACGTTAGCCCGTCGTCTCCTGCCTGTCATTTACACACCTCACATCAAGGGCACCTCACAAACCATCTAAGGCCGGCAATCGAGGGAGAGACCACCGCTAGAATGTGACCCGGGTGAACAACTACTATCATCCACCGTGCGGACCCCCTCTTCACTGGTGCTGGACACTGGCAGAGCATAAGAGGAATGGGTCGCGAAGTGTAGAGCCACCATGAAAAGGAGGAAGGGGGTCTCAGTGCCGGCAGCTGCTGCTCCCATCGTTATCTCCTCTGTCTCCCTCCATGCCGCGTCCCGACACCACATAAGCTCTGGTCGCTATGAGCTCTGATTTTTTGCTATGGGCTCTGATTATTTGCTATAGGCTCTGATTGGTTGCTATGGGCTCTGATTGGTTGCTATGGGCTCTGATTGGTTGCTATGGGCTCTGATTGGTTGCTATGAGCTCTGATTGGTTGCTGTGGGCTCTGATTGGTTGCTATGAGCTCTGATTGGTTGCTGTGGGCTCTGATTGGTTGCTATGAGCTCTGATTGGTTGCTATGGGCTCTGATTGGTTATTATGGGCTCTTATTGGTTGCTATAGGCTCTGATTGGTCGCTATTGACTCTGGTTGCGAAGAGCTCTGATTAATTGCTATGGGCTCTGATTGGTTGCTATAGGCTCTGATTGGTCGCTGTGGGCTCTGATTGGTTGCTTTGAGCTCTGATTGGTTGCATGAGCTCTGAATGGTTGCTATGAGCTCTGAATGGTTGCTATGGGCAACAAAGACAGTCTTACTATTAGGCAGCTTTGATAAATATGGCCCAGAGATTCTATTTTAGGGTTTCTTATGTAACAAAAAGGAAATGAACTAATTTTTTAAATATGTCTCACATAAATAAAACAAACTGATAATCTATTTGTTTGCTACCAACAATATACAGAGGGAACAAATTTTGCTTGTAAAGGAGCCCGATCTCAGCTTTGTAGCATCTGCTCGGCTCTACTATATCTGTATATTGGACCCACATGTTCAGTTCCTGCAGCCTTTTTCCCAGTAAACGCCACATCTGGTTTTGGTTTCTATCCCAGTTGTCTCATTTACTGATTTGCTACTGAAAATGGAAGCCTCTAATCAATGCCATCCATCAGATCCGGCTTTTTGAAGTCGTCGGCTTTCTTTACCTAAATCATAATATTTGAATTACAGATTCCCGATCTTATATTACAGCTACTGGCAGATGGCACAAACGGATCCATAGCTATGGGGTGCCTATGTACAAAGCATGTAATATAGAGAATAATACGGAAAATATTCCCAATAGCACCCCATACTGTCCTGGCATTGATGGGCAATGTCAAATATTCCAAATGATGTCGTAAAGGTAATGGATAATGGGATCAGAGGTTTTGACTCTAATTATTCTTGTTTATTTGTAAAAAAAAATAACCCTATATAGTGTTTTTTTATTTTCCTTTCTTTACTGATTTTGAAAGTCCATCAGCTGAAATCCCCGGGGATCCCCCAAAAAAACTGAAAAATTCCCCCAAAAGGCCCCCACTACAGCGAAAATTTGGGTTTTTTTTTTTCATGGGGGCCGTAAGTTTTGGGGAAAAAAAAGAAAGCATGGGCATGATTTCATGTTTAAAAGGGGAAAAATCTGGTTAAAAGTGACTGGAAAAAGGGAAAAATTTGGGGGTCCCCGGTGGACTAAACTTAATTGTAGCAGCCGTGTCAGGAAACAGCTGGGCCCAAAGGGAAATAGGATAACGGGGTGTATTAAAAGGGGCCCCTTTGATGCACATGATTTAGAAAAATCATTTTCCCCTTATACAAGTCAATGGAGACCCCAAAAATTGGGAAAATTTTTGTTCAGTTTTGGGGACCATGAAAAAGGAAAAAACTTTGTAGAGCTTTGAACAGTTTCAAAGGCGGGCAAAAAAATAATTTTAAAGGGGGTTTGGGTTTGGGCTAAAAAACCCGAAAGGGTTAGCAAGGGTTTGGTTTTTTTTTGGGTTTTGGAAAAAAGAAGGGTTCGGGGGGGGGGGAAAAAAAAAATGTGTTTTAAATAAAGGGGGCCCAAAAAGAGATCCTCTAAAAATTTATTTTTTAACCCCAGGGGCTTTTTATCTAGAACAAGGGGGGGATCCTCTAAGTCGTGGGGAAAGGGAAAATTTTTTACCTTAAAAAAAAGAAAGGGATTTTTTATGTAAGAGAAAAGAGGGCTGTGAAACTCCTGCCAGAGGAAATTGTCAGGTGAAATTTACTAACAGATTTAAAAAGGTCTGGTTTTCATTTCTAGATGTAAAAATAAAACCCGGTTAATGGACCAGGATTTTTAGAAGGGTTGGATACATTTTAGAGTAATAATTAACTTTTTAGTGGGCCAAAGGTTCTGGGGGAAGGGGCTGGATACATTTTTTGATGTAAAAATTTTAACAAGTTAAAAGTGACCAAACTGGAGAAGGGTCTGGATTTCAAATTTTTAGGTGTAAAAATATAACAAGTTATAGTGACCGGATTCTGGAGAAGGGTTTGGGTACATTTCTAGGTAATTTAAAAAAAAAGTTATAATGACCGGATTTTTGGAGAAGGGTCTGGGTACATTTTTAATAATAATAAACAGGGTTTTAAATGACCCCGGATTTTGGGGAAGGGTTTTGGGAAAAACAATTTTTTAAAGAAAAATATAACATTTAAAGTTTACCCGGGACTGGAGAAGGGGCTGGATACATTTCTAGATGTAATAATTTAAAAAAGTTATAGTGACCGGGGGTCTTGGTGAAAGGGTCTGGGTACTTTTTTTTGATGTAAAAAAAATAACCGGTTTTTTAGTAACCCGGGGTTCTGGAAAGGGGGCTGGAAAACATTTTTAAAATGTAAATTTAAAAAAACAATTTTTTATAGTTTTGGGGGGGGGGGGAATTTAGGAAAGGGTTGGATACCTTTCTAGATGTAATTTAAAATAACAAGTTAAAGTGGGCCAGGATTCTGGAGAAGGGTCTGGGAAACCCTTTTTTTGATGTAATAATAAAACAAGGTTTTAAAAAACCGGGATTCGGAGAAGGGTTCTGGATACATTTCTAGATGTAATTTTTAAAAATTTAAAAAGTTAAGTGACCAAAGGGTTCTGGAGAAGGGTCTGGTACAATTTTTGGTTTTAAAAATAAAAAGTTTTAGTGGGCCAGGAATTCCCGGAAGGGATTTTTTTTTTGGGTTTTTTTTTGGTACATTTGTAGATGTAAAATATAAAAAGTTCTAGTGAAACCGGTTTTGGGAAGGGGCTGGATACATTTTAAAGTAATAATATAAAAGTTTATTTACCGGGGTTTGGAGAAGGGGTCTGGAAACTTTTAGATGTAATAAAAAAAAAGGGTTTGTGCCAGGTTTTTGGGGAAGGGTCCCGGATCATTTCCAGATTTATAATATTAAAAGGGGTTTTAGGACCAGGATTCTGGAGAAGGGTCTTTTAAAACATTTTTAGATGTTAAAAATTTAACAGGGTTTATTTACCAGGTTTTGGGAGAAGGGGGCCCGGATAAATTTCAAAATGTAATAATATAAAAATTTTTTTTGACCAATTTGGAGAAGGGTTATACATTTTGAAAGTAATAAAATAAACCCGTTATAGTGACCCCCGGGTTCTTTGGGGAAGGGTTTGGAAAACAAATTTTTAATGTAATAAAATTTAAAAAGGGTTTTAGTAACCAGGATTTGGAAAGGTTTTGGATACATTTCTAGATGTAATAAAATAAAAAGGGGTTTTGGGGGACCCAGGATTTGGAAAGGGTCCCGGAAAACATTATAGATTAAAAAAAAATTTAATACCCGGTTAAAGGTTTGGAACCAAAAGGAAAAAATTTTGGGACGAAAGGGGGCGGGTACATTTTTGATTAATTAAAAAAAAACAAGGGTTTTAGTGAACCCGGGGGTTTTGGAGAAGGGGCTGGATACATTTTAGATTTTAATAATTAACAAGTTTTTTAGTGGGCCGGGGTTTTTGGGAAGGGTTTTGGATACATTTTAGATGTAAAATATAACATTTAGTAAACCCGGATTCGGAGAAGGGTTTGGGTTCATTTGGGGATGTAATAATTAACAAGTTATAGTGACCGGGATTTTTGGAGAATAAAGGGGCGTAAATTCAGGGAAAAATTTTTTTCGATTGCCAGGGTTTGGGAAAGGGGCTGGAAATTTTGTTTTTCCCTAAAAGGGGGACATTTGCTTTCCATCTGGGGGGGGCCCCCCGGGGGGGGTTAAAGCCCGGGGGGGGGGGGGGGGGGGGGGGGGGGGGAACCCCCCCGGTCGGGCCCCTTTTTTCCCCGGGGCCCCCATGGGGAAAGGTATTCCCTTGGTGTACCCTTCCTCCCGCTTTCCCCTGAACCGGGGTTTTTTTTCCCCCTTTTGGACCCCCCTATCGTGGGGGGGTTTTTTTAAAATTTTAAACCCCCCTTTTTGGGGAAATTCCCTGTTTTAAATATGGGGGTTTCCCCAAAATTTTTGGGGGTTTAAATTTATTCCCTTTTTCCACCAACCCAAAAAATTGTGTCTTTTTTACCAAATTTCCGATTTGAGGAGTTTTGTTCTAAAACCCCCCCGGTGGTTTTCCTTTTCCTTTCACGCCTTTTAAATCTTCCACCAAAACCCCCCCGCCCCCGGCAAGGCAAGTATTAGGGTTGCCTGTTTAAAAGGCCCCAAAAAAAAACCCCCCTTTTGGGGGTTTTTAAAACCCCCCATAAATTCCTTTCCCCCGGGGGCCCCCTTTAATCCTGCTTTGGGTTTTGGGAGGGCCCCCCCTTAAGGTGGTTTGCCAGGGGATTTTGGGGGCCCACCCGTCCCCCCAGCCATGGCTCCCAGTATCCGCTGACAGCTGCAGGTGTATAGGGCAACTGGAGAGCCACAGGTTGAGGACCACTGCCCTGCACCATCCATAAAGATGTTGTATGAGTTAGTTGAAACTTTTTGTCGGGCTTCCCAATACATCAGAGCAGCAACTTATGAGATGAGTAAAGATACAACTACAATAAAATAAGTAGGACGACGGCGGCAACTCTTTTCTGTTTGTTATTGCAATATGCTTGTTCTATTTCATGCAGCTTGTTAGGATTATGTCTAATTGAGATAAAAATATAATTGAGATGTGTAATACCAGGTCCACACAGGACGGAACCAACATCCCTTGTTTACATGTTTAGATTACATAATAATATGTCAATGAAAGTTTCAAAGCCGCGTCCACACATAAAATCTAGGCGGAATCTGCATTGTGCAACCTGCTTGACTCTAATCCCATTCACATTGCAAGGCTCAGTGAGTCAGATGTGACTTGAGAAACGTTTCATCCAATAGACGGCGCTGCTGAGTCCTAGCTCATTTACCATGGGCCTTTTAAAATGTATTTAAATTTCAGTGGACAACTAATGGTGTATAAAGCTCCACACACCTAGGGCGACATGCATGAGATTTGGCGTTAACAAGCCAAATTTCATGCGCATTATACTGGCATAGAATGCGCCTGATCTATGAACCTGTTCTACAGCGGGTCAAATCAGGCGTGTTCTAGCACTAGGCTGACATTTCTGGATCAGGTAAACCACTTTGAAAGTGCTCTACCTGTTACAGCTGTAATGCGCCCAGAAATGCTGTAGCGGAGCTATAAATATGTAGCTTCGCTACAGTTCTAGTGCGCCCTGCCTCCCCAGGCTCCCCGATATGGGGCGCATTACAAAGCGGCGCACGTGCTATGTAATGCGCCCCGGAGTGGGTGGGGAGATTAAAAAAATGTTTGAACGGGGGTGCGCCTGATATCCCAAAAAGCCAGATTTTCTGGCGCGCCCGTTCATACATGTTGCCCTTACTGTACATAGTGCCTTTACCTAGTGAAGAACGTTACCCCTTTCGAGCTACAACTCAAGCCTTTAACCCAGCCAACCAGTACTCTACTGTCCACTGAAGAAACAGTTGCTGCAGATGAATATCTGGTTTGGCCTTAATTCCATTCACATTACAAGGCTCATTGAGTCGGATGTGATTCAAGGAACACTACATCCAACAGGTGGCGCTGCAGAATCCGAGCTCTTTTCCCATAAGCCCTTTGAATATATTTAACTCCTTCCCGCAGCAAGGTCATAATAATAAGGCTTTTTTTCTTGCCCCGCCTTCCAAAATTCATAGGGGGACATATATGAAAACTGTCAAGGTCTAGACTTTCTTGTTTGCACATAGAAACCAATCAGAGCTCCCCTTTTAATTTTTTCAGAGCACTACATGAAATGAAATGGGGAGCTCAGATTGGTTGTTATGGGCAACAAAGAGAGTTTTAGACCTAGACAGTTTTAATACACAAGGTCCATAACTTTTTTTTATTTTTCCATCTATATAGACTTATGAGTGCTTGTTTTTTGCTTGTGGTTTTTTTTTTAACCCGTAACGTCAAGGCCTATTTTTTTTTCCTTCCTGGAGCCATAACTTTTTTTATTTTTCCATCTACATAGACTTATAAGGGCTTTTATTTTGCAGGACAAGATGTACTTTCTAATGATGTCATTGACCGCATCATAGAATATACTGGGGAACTGCAAAAAAATTCAAAGTGGGGCAAAATGTGAAAAAGAATACTTGCGCCATGTTTCTGGAGCATTTGTTTTTATGGCATTCACTCCCCGTTATAAATTATGAGTTTTCTGTATTCTGCAGGTTGATACAATTCTGCTGATACCAAATATGTAGGGTTTTCATTAGGTTTTGTTACTTTTAAAAAAGTGCAAACATTCTCTATTATTTAAATTTACGCTGCGGCGCCATTTTCTGTAATCAATAACTTTTTGGCTTTTCCAACCCTGGACCTGAGTGAGGGGGCATTTTTTGCGGGATGAGGTGTCTTTTTTTATTGCCACCATTTTGGGATAGATGCGACTTTTTGATCACTTTTTATTCCAATTTATAGGGGACCTGAAATGACCCCAAAAATAGCAATTTTGGCTTTTTTTTTTACCTCTGCGGTGTTCAGCGTACGGGCTAAATTATATTTTAAAAGATCTGACTTTTACGCGCCATACAGCCTTTCCTGCATTACGTTGTACTAGTGCATCAAATATCGGTAAGGGGTTGAATTTCAGTGGAGCTGGTAATGGTGTGCCAGTCTCCACACACCTACATAGTGCCTCTCCCTAATGAAGGAGGTTACCCCTTTCGAACTAAGCTAAAGTCATGCATTGGGCCTGTCTCGTAGTAACGGTATGTTCACATGATGTATGGCAGTGCGTAGCTGTGCGCGACGCTATGCACCTGCACCATACACGCCAACTGTCCCGATTTTAGCGGAGGGGTCCCGCTAATGGGGGTCCCCCACCGCCACACCGGCAGAGTTGGTGAACCTCCCGCCGCCAGCAGGCAGTGGGGGCTCTTTAAATGACCACGGCGCCAGATTAGCGCTGCTGCGCTACTCTGACACCGTCCCGGGGTTTCCCCCAAAGGCGGTTTAAGCGGGCCGCAGCGGCCCCCTCCACTCCTTTCGATTCCCCACTAGAGGTTGTTTTTGGCCCCAGGCCGGGGACAGGGTTTGTCAGCAGCCCCGCGCGCCCCCGTTTCAGCTGGCTTTTTTACCCGGGAGAAGCAGGGGGATCGTTTCCTCCCTTCTTTTCCCCCAAAAGTACAAGCGCCGGTTTTGGGCCTCTGTTCATACAAAATCAGAGTCACGGGGGATGACCGGGGAGGCTGAAAAACACTTCCCCCGGGGACGCTGAGTGGGCGGCCCCGGGGGAAGTCCCAGCCTTTTCCCGGCCGCCGGGTGCAAGGGAGCCCTGATAGGGGAAGTGGTTTTAAATTTTTTTTTTAGCCCATAAAGGGGGCTTTTAACCCGGCTACAAAGGGGCATCTACCCGACAAAAAAGGGGGGAACTAAAATTCAATAAAGGGGGCAAATAAATGGCAATAAAGGGGGGTCATCTACCTTTACTACAAAGGGGGCCCCTACCCCGACTACAAAGGGGGCAAATATACTGCCAAAAAAGGGGGGCGGCAATAACGGGCCAAAAAAGGGGGCAAATAAACCCGACAATAAAAGGGGGGCCCTTTTACCCCGACTACAAAATTTGGGGGCAAACCTTTACAACAAAAAGGGGGGCAACCCCCGGGTTTTAGGGGGGCAACAAACCTTACAAAAAAAAGGGGCATTTACCTGAATTTTCAAAGGGGGAAATACCTACAAAAAAAAAGGGGGGCATCTAAATGACAACAAAGGGGGCAAATACCTGACCAAATAAAGGGGGGCCAAATTTCCTGACAATAAAGAGGGGCATTTTAACTGACTACCGGCGGCTTACCTGACAACAAAGAGGGCAAACTTTTACAACAAAGGGGGCAATTAAAACCCGGCTATTTTGGGGGGGATTCGGGTTTACAACAAAGGGGGCACTTTCCCAAACAAAAGGGGGATCTACCTGACAAAAAAAGGGGGGATTTTCTGACTAAAAAGGGGGGAATACTTTTACAAACAAAGGGGGAAACTTTCCCGACAACAATGGGGGCCTACCCTGATTTCAAAGGGGGAAACTACTGACAAAAAGAGGGAACCCCCCCTTGGGTTTAAAAAAAGGCATCTACCTACCGTAAGGGAGCATACATGGGTTTAAAGGGGGGGCTACTTCCTGGCTAGAAAAGAGGGAAACTACCTGGCCTTTCCCTTTCCAAAGCCCTTTTTGGAGGGGGTTAAAGGGGGGGTGGGGTTTGGCTTTTTTTAAGGGCTTTTTCACACCAAAACCCCAAGGGTGGGGGTGGGCCTTGGGAAATTGTTTTGCCGCGCGCGGGTACCGCCCCGCCCCTTTCAATCTCCTGGGTTTTCCAAATTTTAAAAGTTTGGAAAAAAAATGACCACCAAATGGTCAGCGAATTCTTTAAAAAAGTTCTCCCGCCCATAATTTTCCCCCTTTCCCCTCCCACCTTCCCCCCCCAGCCCAAAAGATTTACATTGTCAACACACGCCGGGGAAAATGGCGGGCACTCAATGAGAGTTATGAGTTACTGTATTTGTGGGGCAGAATTCAGGCGTATTGCAGCACAATTTTAAGGCCGGGAAACAAGCCTCGGGAAATGTGCCCCTGGGAAAAAAAATGTCCTTGTTGTCCATAGCAACCATTCAGAACTCATAGCGATCAATTCCAAAAGCCCCCATCACAAAAATTTAGAGCTCAACGCGAAACAATCAGAACCCCCATTGCAAACCCAAACTGCCCCACAATCAATCATAGACCGTAGTAACCAGAGCTTTTAGCGACCCTTTTTAAGCTCATAACGACCCATCAAGCCCCAAAACAACCCCCAACAAATGCTCTTAGCAACCCCCCCCATAGCCCGCAGCAATCAATCTTTGACCGTAGAAACCAATTTAGAGCCCCCTAGCAACTAATCAGAGCCCATAGGGAATTTAACCCAAAAGCCCAAAGCAACCAAAACAGAGCCCTTTGCCCAAAAAAAAAAAACCCCATTTGCGATCAAAACAAAGGCCCCCTTTTGCAACCCAAACAAAGCTCTTTGCCCACCAATCAGAGCCCATAGCGACCAATTTAGGCTCATAGCCCATCAATCAGAGCTTCATTGCAAACAACCAAACCCTTTTTCAAAAATTTAGAGCTCTTTTAAAACCAAACTTTTCTGAACTTTCATTTTTTTTAGAACCTTTTTATGAAGTGAAAGTGAGCTTTGGGTTGGGTTTCTATGAGCTCTGTTTGGTTTTTCAAAAGGGTCTGATTGGTTGATTTTGCCGGGCAACAAAGACAAAGGTTATTCGCTGACAGTTTTTTATACCAAGGGCCCCAATGGGGGGAAAATGTATGGGAAAAAGGCCAGGGGCCCAAGGGTATGGGTCCCCCACGGGGATTGGGCAATACTGTAACCCGCCCAACCTTTTTGGCAGGTGTTTTTTTGGGAAATTCGCCAATTGGCCAACAAAGGGAAATTCCCAAAGGGATGATTTTCCGGGTTTCCCATTGAGCCGGGGGTATTGATATGTCAAAATTTTTTTCCCCGGGCCCAATGTAAGCCCCGGAAAAAAACATTGGGGAACCAAAACCTCCCTTTGGGTGCTAAAAGAAATTAAAAAACAAGATTCTTCCCCTTTGTGGGTTTTAAAAAAAAAATTAAAAAATAAAAATTTTTAAAAAAATAAAATAATAATATATTAAATAATAAAAAAAATTTTTAAATAATTAAAAATAAAAAAAAAAAAATATTTACAAAAAAAAAATTTTGGCCCCTAAAAATTAAAAACCCCAAAAAAAAACAAATCCCCCCCCCATTAGTTATCCCCCCCTGGCCCCGTAAATTACTCCAATTAATATTTTTCCCCCGGTTTTTAATTTGAAATGAAATGGTGTTAACCCCAAAAACATAAAAAAAACCCAAAAAAAATTTTTAAAAAAATACCCCCCCCGGGGAATTTAAACCATTTATAAATTAACTTAAACATCCCCCTATAAAGGGACCCCTCCACCTCGAATAAAATGAGGGCCCATACAAAACCCGCGTATTGGAAAAAATAAAAAAAGTTACAAACCGTTTTTAAATGCAAGGAAAAAGGCCCCAAAAAAAACTTTAAAAAATTTTTTTCTGGTTTTTATTAAACTTCTTTCCCCCCGGCCTTTCCCCCCCCTTAAGGGGTTAAAGTATTTTCTTTTGCCCCTTCCCCTTTTTTTTAATTCCATAACAGGCCAAAAAGCCAGCCCAACATAGGGATTGCCCGGGATCCCGTGGTCCTCCAAGCCCGGGGTTTTAGTTTCCATAATTTTTTTTCAAGCATTAACCCTGAATACTTTCTCCTTTTTTCCAGGCCCTATCCCCATAACCCCCTTTATCTGTTTTGGGGGAATTTACCAAAAGCGCTTGCTCTCCCCATTTAAAGCGCCCCAAAAAACACAGGCAGGGGCGGGGGTTTTTCACCCTTTTTAAATCACTAAAATAACCCTTTCATACAAAGGGGCCCATTATAACTAAAAAAAGGGGATTCGAGGAAAATTACCTTTAAAGCGGCCCCTTTCCTTTTTATAATGTTTTTACCCTTATGGGGGGTTTTACATGATTTCTGTCTGGAAAAGTGGGACCCCCAAAAAAGAAATTTCCCCAACTTTAAAAACAAATTATTTTTTTTGCCCCAAAAAAAAAAAAAAAAAGGGATGCTTTTTTTTGGCCCCAAAAATGCTGACCCCCCCTTAAAAGAGGTACCCTTGTTCCCCACTTGTATTTGGCCCCGGGGTAGTTTTTTTCCCCCCGCCCAAAACGCCCGTGGTGCCTTGAGGGGAGTGGCCGGGGGCCCGGGGGGGGGCTGGTAGCCCCCTCGGGCCCCTTTTTTTTCATCAATTTTTCCTCCCGCTGGATATGCCGTGAAATTTTTTTGACATGTCACAATTAACGGAGGCGGGGAAAAGGAGACCGTAATTTCCCTTGTTCTCTATGAGGGAAATTTTGGGTTACCGTAATTAAATTGGGGGCTATCTCGCCCCGTAAATTTGCGCAGAAAAGCGGGGAAATACAGGGGGAAAAAAAAACGTCCTCCCAAAAATTTCTTGTGTGAACTTTGCCCCCCCGTGGGAAGGGGGGCCTATGAAACGAAAAACGATCCAACAATTCCAATATAAGCAAATAAAAAAAACACCAAAAATGTAATTTAAAACTTCATAAAAAAAAAATTTTGCTAGTGCATAAGCACATTTAAAAAAACAAAGCCCGGACGTGTAGAGGGCCCTCAAAAATGACGGGGGTTTTCGGGGAAAAGCAATCAAATTCCCCTTTCTCATTCCCAAACTGCTGCCCCGGGAAACACGTCAGTTCTTGGGTTTAAACTACACGTGAACTTGTCTTTTGAAAAATTTTTATGCCTATGCATTTAAAATTTTTTTTGAAGATTTAATACCCTTTTTTTTTGCTTTTAATGCTTTATAATTTTGGGGAAATTTTCCTGGGGTCGTTTATTTTGTTTCATTTGGGGGCTACACCCCCTTTACCAAATGTTGGGTCCCCGGGGATTTTTGTTCCCCGTGGGGGGTGGTCGAGCTGGCCCAAATTTTTTTTTTTTTTCCCATTTATTACTGAAGGGGGGTTTAAAACTGGGTTACACCAAATTTTTTTTCCCCAAAACATTTGCAATTTTTTTTTAAAACATTTTTTTTATGGAAAAAAATAAACCCGAAGCCCCACGGGAAAAAATGAAATTTCACTAAAAGATCGGGGGGCCTCATGTATGGAAAAACCCCAAAACTAAGTCTAAAACTTTTTTTGTTGCCCATGGGGGAACCAATCAGCGCTATACAACCCAAAAAACGTCAGCAAAGGAAAAACCACGGGCAAAAAAAATTCCTGCAGTAGGAAGGGGTTTAAAAAAAAAAAAGTCAAATTTTTCAAAGGTTAATTTCAGGATTAAATTTTTTTTCCTTTGAGGGTAGGAATTTTTTCCATGATAAAACAGAAAAGTTAGATGTTTTGACAAAAATTAAGAACATAATTTCCCTTTAAATTTTTTACCAAGTTAAGAAGTTGGGGGAGAACCCCCCCCCAAGTTTTGGGGAATTTTTACAAAATTTTTTGCCCCGGGGTTTTTATGTTATTTACTTTAAAAAGGTCAGGTTTTTGTATCCGGCCCCGGGGCCGTCTCCCTTTTCCCTTTTTGTTATCAAAAGAATTTGCTTTTTAAAGCATGGAAGAAAATTCTGTCATTTTGATGTAATTCATTCTTAATTACTGGAATTATTTTTTGGAAAAGTGTTTCCCATCGGGAACTTAAAAATTTACCAAATTTTTTTTGTTTTTAATTAACCCCATTTTGGATTTCCAAAAAATTTTTTTTTAAATTTTCTGTAGTTTTTCTGTGTAAATTTTTTTTTTTTTTTTAAAAATTGGCAGGTAAAACCCAATTTGGTTTTTTGCAAATTGCACCAAAAAGGCAATGTGGGGAACATAGCCCTAGTGCATTTTCCAATGCTCTTTGAAAACATGCCCTGCAGGTGGGTAAAACCTTTAGTGTAGCCCGGGCCCGTATATGGGCTTTTTAATTATTTGTTTTTCCCCTTGCCCCCCTCAATTTCCCATTTATTTTGGGCCCCCCCCCTTTTTTCCGTTTCCATTTTTGAATTTTGTCAAAGAGGGAGCCAAGCCGATGTTAGATCCCGTTTTTTTATGCCCCCTATTTAGTGCCCCCTGGCTGCACATAGGTGGGCAAATTCTGGAAAAATGAAAGAAAAACCCCCTCAAAAGGAAAAAGGGGAGTCCCCTTTTCTAGAAAAAAAGGAATTTTAATTTTCCAGAGTTTAGGGGAGCGTCAGTAAAAAAAAAAAACGTGATACTATTTGATTGCCGATTTTAAAAAAAATTGGTGATTTTCGATTCCGGGTTTTCGTAAGTCGCTGTATTCAAATTTAAACCCCAATGGGGGAGGTGACAGGTTAATTTTATAAACCCCTAAAAGGGAGGAGGGAAAATGGGAATTTTCCCCCCCATAGAGAATTAAAATGGATAGGGGGAATAACATAAGTGAAGGCCCAATTTTTTTGGTTTTAAAGGGGAACCCGAAAAAAATTTTACAAGGGCTAAAATACTCATTCCTTTAAAAAAAAATTAAAATAAATATAGGGCAGTGTGTTGCTTTTTGGAGGTGCCCGCGGGGAGCACTGTAAGGGGGCCCTGATAAATTTTTTGGACCCCCGGTAAATTGGAAATGGCACATGGTAATGGCAGGAGCCCCCTAACACTTTTTGCACCCCAAAACCCCAAAAAACCCAAAAGTAAAATAGTTGGGCCCCGCAGCAAGAAAATCCCAATTTGGGGAACAGGAGGTTCAAATGCAGGGCCGTAGTTTTTAGTGGGTTTCAAGTGGTAGCCGGGGGGGCTGGCCCTTCCCGCATCTATTTAAAATTCCCAGGGCCCAATGCTTCAAAATTTTTGGGGGGGGTTTTCCCCCCCACTAATTATTTCCCAAAATTAACATATCATTTGGGCCCCCTTTTTTGATTAGGGCCCCCGACAGGCCCTACTGCATTTTTGGGAGAAACCCCCCCGGCCCCTTTTAAAAGTATCCTGACCCCCCAAAAAACTGCAAAAAATGCCCCCTTAAAGAACCCTTTTGAATAAAAATTTGCAAAAAAGTTTTGAGTTTTCGAAAAACCCGATTTTTTTTTTTTAATTAAAGGACAAATTGGACTATTTGCTGTCTTTTTTTCACAGCATGACCCCAAAAAACCCCCAAAAAATGCCCCTATGAACACCTTTAGAATAAAATTCCCCAAAAGAAATGAAATATTTGAAAAAAAATTTTTTTT
>JAODAL010022532.1:0-64511 GCA_025379985.1 Phyllomedusa bahiana
TTAACCTGCAAACTTTTATTGTCAAATGTATTGTAGGCTTTGGGAAGTGAGGTGTCAGTATCCTGCAAATATAACAGGGCATCATCTACATAAAGACTTATTTTTTCATGCAGTGATCCCACAACCAACCCAGTAATATCCATATCCACCCTTATATGGGCTGCTAAAGGCTCAATGGCCAGAGCAAAAAGAAGCGGGGATAAGAGGCGCCCCTGTCTAGTCCCTCTGCATAGGGAAAGTGCATCTGATATGAGCCAATTAACTCTAATTTTGGCAGTTGGTTGGTAATATTGCAGCTTAACCAAGGCGACAAAGGATGGACCAAACCTAAACCTATGAAGGACCAACCGCAGGTAGTTCCACTTCACAGAAACAAAGGTTTTATTTGTGTCCAAAGACACCAGTATCCTAGTACCTGTATTAGAATGAGAAGTCTGCATATTCATAAAGAACCCATGCAGATTCATGGTCGTGTGTTTACCGGGCATGAATCCTGATTAATCAGCATGAATGAGGGAAAGAATGACAGAATTAAGACGCATGGCCAAAACTTTGGCCAGTATCTTAACATCTGTCTGCAACAGAGAAATTGGCCAATGCGATGAACGTAACCCAGGGTCCATACCTGGCTTGGGGATTATTACAATTAGTGCCTCCCAAATAGAGGAAGAAAGACAAGAAGCATAATTTCCCTAATTAAACAACCTAAGAAGCAAAGAAGCAATGGGCTGAAAAAATCAAGATCCTGCTTAAAAAATTCAATGGGTAGTCCATCTGTTCCTGGGGATTTGGCATTTTGAAATGAAGCAATGGCTACCTGGATTTCCTTGAGGGAGATAGGGACATCCAAACTAGCGCATTGTTCCGCAGTAAGGGAGGGTAGGTCTATGCCCCTCAAATAATCCAATATCTCTGTTTTAGAGACCGAAGTATTGGAATTGTATAGGTCTGCATAAAAAGCACGGAAGGCCTCCACCTCCAGCCTAGGGTTTATACTTTTGCCCAATCAGGCTGCACCAGACTCGTGATCACTGGGGGTTCATGAGACCGCTTTGCCTTACATGCGAGTAATTTACCGCAGCATTCACCCATTTCAAAAAAGGACTGCCTAGTGAAAAACTAACTGCAGGTCTCACGATCACGCAACAGTTGTGTGTATAATTTTTGCCGCAAGAGCCAACTGGACTTATTATCTTCGGATGGGTTCCCTATATATGCTATTTCCGCATTTGCCACTTCAAGTGAGACGCATAAGATCATTTTAGATCGGCAGCAACAGTGGAAAATTCCCCTCTGACATACGCCTTGAAAGTGTCCCAAATTGTAAGAAGAGAAGAATTATGTTCATTAATCAATAAGAAATCCAACCACTTGGCAGTAAAATTGGCAAAAGGCGGAAGAAATGTGAACCAGTTTAGATTCAGACCAAGCCAGATGGATTACAAAAGGAGAGGGGTCAGAGACCGAGCGAGACAGATATTCACATTCCGTAATAAAAGCTAGGAGTTGCCTTTTAACTAGGGCCAGATCAATCCTCGACAGTGCATTATATCCTGGCGAAAAACAGGAGTATTGAGAAGCAGAAAGATGATAGGATCGCCATGCATGAACCAGCCCAACATCTACCGCCAATTGCAGGGGAGAAGGAGAGTCTATATGCCCAGGAGTCCATCCTGAATTAAATCTATCTTGATTGGTATCCCAGGTTAACTTAAAATCTCCCAACCATAAAACCAGAGTTTTAGGCCATCTCAGGATAAAAGCAACTGAATAACTGAATAATAACCAATTGAAATTGAAGGGAAATGTAGGTATTAACCAGAAGCAGTGGCTTTTTATCAATATACCAATATATAAAAATATATCTCCCATGTTTGTCAATTTCAGTAGTGTCCAAATGAAAAAGCACGCTTTTACATATTAGCACAGACATTCTTCTTGCATGGGGGGAATATTCTGAGTGATAAGGCCACCCCACCCATGGTCTGTGGAGCATATGGGATCTAGGATTAGTTAGGTGGGTCTCCTGAAGACATATCAACCATGTATGACTTAATAAGCCTCATCACTAGATCAACAAAAGTCTTGGTAGCACTCACCCCTCAGGAGGTAAAACTTATATGCAAAGTTCTGAACACCAGGCTCCAAACGTGATCCTGCTCAGATGTACCAGCGGCCCACCGGTATAAATATGCAACTTTGTATTTATCTAAGCATGGAAAAAGATCCAGCAGGTAAAATTCACATATCTTTATTCCATATTGCAAACGTACAAACACATGAGAAGACATCTGTGTTGTAGCGACAACTGACGCATTTCAGGTTCCACCTGAACCTTTGTTCACAGTTAGAGGGTGTGTACCTACTACATACTTTATATACCTTAACACTACTCACAGATTAGACAGCATTTATAGAGAATATCATTATGGAAATGGAAAAAAGAAAATGTAATTGGGATGTGGAGGACTATCGTAAAAACAAACTTTATACTTGGCATAAAGAAAGAGGATCATTCACACCAAGATCCATTTTGAAAAAGTGCAATTATAGCTATAGACAAAGAGTGTCAATTTTTCAGATACTGACTTATTGGACTCTAGGGGTTTTGAATGAGACATATCCACAAGTGAAGGCTGTGCAAATAGAAGTACAACTTGACAGGGCAGTACAAAAAACGGAGAAAAAGAGGAGAGAGGAAGCACCCGTCCAAAACAAAAATCCACGACATGCACGCGGTAGAACATGACGACAGTTAAGATATCATTATCCTCACTCCTACCGTACTAACTGAAGAACAGATCCAGGTGCTATAAAAAGGTTTGAACTTTGTTCCCACTAGGAACTTTAATTTATTGGGCACTTTAATGGAGCTAAACCGGTTTGCATGCACGTTAACAGTAAAACGCCACTTTTGGCAGGATAAGGTACATGGAGAAGAATGTGATAACGGTATCATTGATAGTGTCTATACAAATTACAATGAGTACCAGAATTTGCTTTTTGAGGAACAAAGAGCATTATGTGTTTTGCAGGATTTACAAGAGGAGGGCAATGTCCTAGATAAATTCACAGAAATAAAACAACAGTATATACCTAACCCCACCTTTTACCCATAACAAGCCCGAGTTACAGCATTAAATGTGTTTCAAACAACTATGGAGAGGGATTTCAAAGAGTTAAAAAAGAAAGGGATAAAAGCCTAAGTATAAACGGTAAAAAGATGCATAAAAATGTAACTAAACAACAATTCTTGGCATTAAGGGCACTAAAAAAATAATATACATCTAACTATAAAGAAGCAGATAAGGGAGGCACATCGGTATTACTAGATTCTCAATTATACAAAAGAAAAGTCATGATGACCACCTTGAATGATAAACTAACTTACCGGAAAAGGAATGTGGATCCTACAAAAATAATTATGAATAAAATGATCAAGCTGCTAGAAGATGGAGAAAAGAAATAGGGGCCCTTACTACAAGACAAAAAGAAAAATGATTAATAAAAATATCTATTTTCTATGGTGCACAAAAGTGAATTTCCCCCCAAGTCACATCCTATTATAGCAGGTAATGGCTCCATCAGTGAAAATCTAAACAAATGGCTAGATAACCACCTCTAAGTGTTAGTACAATGTACGCCTGGATATGTAAAAGATAGCTCTAGTTTCCTACGTGCATTCAGCAACTTCCCATGGGATTCCTCTTACCTATGGGTAAGATGCAATGTTGTTGGACTCTATTCATGCATTCCCCACAACTTAGCCTTACAAGCCTTTAAGTTTCATCTGGAAAAGTTTAGTGACTTTTCTGAGGTTACCAAGTCGTTCATAATATTTGTAACGGAATTTTTGCTACAGAACAATTATTTTATGTTTGATCAGGAAAAGTAATGAGCGAACCTTAAAAAAGTTCGAGTTCGAGTAGAACCTCAAATTTTGAGAAGTTCACCTTAAAGTTCTAGTTGAACTCGAACTCGAATTTCGAACCCCATTAAAGTCAATAGGTAGAGATGGGCGAATTTATCAAAAATTCGGTTCGCCGACTTCACCGAATTTTCCCACAAAATCCGTTTCGTCCCGAATGACTTTGGGACGAATCACATTAAAAAACAGCTATTTCCTGGCTGCACAGAGCCGTAGGGTGCTGTAGAACATTGTGCTATGCTTAAATATGCAGAGGGAGCTTGGTTTGGTCTTCATACAATGCTGTGTTTTAGTATGACACGCACATGACTGCCGCCGCTCTTAGAATCGCTTCACTCTAAAATTCCCTGGACACTTACAAGGGAAAAACTGACCAAAAAACTGAAGCGGGAATGCAGCCTAATAAAGTCACAGCAGCGCCAGCGGGAAAAAAAACAAGAAAGGGGAGCTAAATCCTACCATAGCGTCAAAGAACACAAAAGTGGGTTCCCGGGGAGCCACCACAAAAGGGGCCGCACAGAAAAGGAGACTTCACAGCAGGAGTCCCCCGGGCGGGGCCACAGCAACCGGTGCCCATCTCCCCGGCCATGGTTTTGGGCCCGACACACTAGGTCATAAAATTTCCCCTCCCAGATAAAATTTCTGACAACCCCCCGCTAAGATCGGTGGTTTTGTCACAAAAAACCCATATTTGGGAAAGGGCCCGGACGGGTGGGGGGCTCCCCTTTCCCCCAAACCCACCCTGTCCTTTTTGGCTTCCCACACCAAGAACAAACTATTGCTGGGGCCCTCTGCCCCAAACTATAAAAGGAAAAAACAAAAAAATTTGAGGACAGTGGCCAAAGAGGTGGGGAAGACTTTCCGCCCCCTTCTTGCAGAAGGGGGGCAAATAGGGGAATGAGAGATTTGCAATGGGGGTTTATGTTGTAAGGGTCAGGTTTGTAAAACGAAAAACCATTGAGGGGACGGCAGTGACGGGAAAAAACACTAATCGAGGGAAACCATCGCTTTTTGGCCCCCGGGGTGAACAACAAGCGGGGAAAAGGTAAGGTGCCCAATTTTTAAACAAGGCAAAAAGGGGCCCTCCCAAACAGAAAATTAAACCCCATTTCATCCCCTTCCGGGTGCCCTCTTTCTTTTTCCCCGGGGATGAAGTGGCTTCCTACGGGGGTTTCCCCAAACCCCCTTCGACTACCCATTGCCCCGGCCCTGGAACCATTCCTTTTTCTCGACTTTTAAGTTTTAGGAATGGGGAGAAGAAGGAGGTTTTGGACGACAGACAACCCTGGGATTTTGGGAAAAGTAAGGGGGTTTTTTTTCCCGGGGGCCGGAAAATTAAAAGTTGGGTTCATTTAAGCATACGGGGGGGGTTTTTGGGAAAGCCATTTTAGGGCTATGAGCTTACCCAGACAAACATTGTAAAAGGGTTTTCCCTCATTACTAGTGTTTAACTTTTTTTTTAATCGACAAATTTTAAAATCGGGGGTTTTTAAAATGGTGTTTTGAAATTTCCGCCTTTCGAAAATTTAAAAGGTTTTAAAAAATTTTAGCATAAACTATTAAGACCCGCCCCTTTTTCGGCGTTTCCCTTTAATTTTTGGGGGGCCCCAGAAAATCAGATTACAAAAATTTAAGAGCGGGTTTGGAATTTTGGGGTTGCAAAGTCATGCCCTGGATGTGAAAGGTTGCGTTTTTGGCGGAAAAAATCAAAAAAAAATGACCCCTTTTTTAAACATATTAAAAGCGTTTCCTTTTCACCCTCATGCCCTCTAAAGCCCTCATAGGGAAAAGGACCTGCCCTGCCTGGGCCCAAAACAGCTCGTAAATTTTAGTCTATTTCTGCACGAAAAAACCCCCTCTACTATTAGCTTTAACCTTTCCCTTTTAAAGTTATATTAGAGTTTTGGGAAGATTTTATGTATTTGGCTAGAAATTTTTAAAGCAGCATCAAACCCTGAAAAATTTTCAGGGCGGGGGGAGCCAAGGGGGGCCCCCGGGGGCGAACACGGGAACAAGCTCTACCCTATAAAAACACTGGATAATTTTCCCCCAAGACTTAGTGTAGAAAGAAGGGGAAAACTTTATTAAAAACCCAGTTTCCCTTTTTGAAATTTTTCCTGGATTTTGGGCGGGCCTAAAACTTATTTTGGGGGATACAAAATTTTTTCCCTAGAAACGCGGGTCTCTTTTTTTAGGTAAAAAACCTCCATTTTTAAATTATCATTATACTTTTCAGAAAATGTGTTCCTTTTTTAATTTTTAAACCCAAACCCCTGTGACTTTTTGTTTAAAATCCACCTTTGCAGTTAAATTCCCAAACCCAAAGAAAATCTTGTAGTCACACGGGTTTGTTTGTTGCCAAAAATACCGGTATCATACAAAAAACATAACGGGTTAGGGTTTTTTTTTTAAACTTTGCGCACCCAACATTTTTTCCCATTGCCCGCAGCATCCACGTAAATCTTAAAACAGCAATTCTATATTCACCACAGGGAATTTAAAGGTGCAAAAAAAAACCGTTTTTATACCAAAACATAACAATACGTTTTTTTTTTGGGCTAATTTCCCAGTTTCCCGGTTTTTGATAGACCCCCTTGCAGTTTAAAATTTGGAAAACCAGCAATTTTTTTTTGGGTTAAGGGGTTTTGGAAAAAGCTTGGGTTTTGGGCCCCTTTTAATAAGAGAAAATTTCCAAAACTATTTCCCTACCCTTTTCCCAAATTTTTTTTATTTTTTGAACATGGAGCAAAATGCAGGGGGTAAGCCCAGCAAAGAGGGGGGGGGGTGCACATGGATTAAAAGGGAAAGAGAAAGGGGTTCCTTCCAGGCCCCGGCGACAACCGCCACGACAACATGCCACGATCGTCCTTGCAGGACCCGTCAGCCTGGGCATCGCCGGGGCAGGGCCCTGGGGAATTAAATAACGAACATCGAAACCGTCCCCCTCCCTTCCTTAAGGTTAAATGCAACCCTTTCATCAAACAGTCTTTCCTCCTCGTCCTCGCAGCTCAAACCCCTCCCAAATGTCGTCAACAGCCCTCCCAACCCTTATTTCCCTTCCCACAAAATGAAAACAACCCAAATGCAACCCCCCTTTTCCCACCACTGTGGAAAAATCCATTTTCTGCGGAAACCCCTTTGATTTTACAAAAAGCGGTTTTGGGGGCAAAAGGGATTTAAAAGGGGTCAAGGGGGGAAATTTTTTTAGTCTGCTTCCCCGACTCCCCCAAAGGTTTACCCTGGATGCCAAAAAAGGGGGAGGGAAGGAAACCGTTCAATTTGGCAAAAAATCCCCCGGGGGGTAGGGGCCCCGCCTTTGCAATTTCCCCTTGCCCTTTTAGCCCGAGCGCTTTTTTGGATGCAGAAAGGGGAGGACGGGCCAAGCACCCCTTTTTTATGAAAGAAATAAGACCCTTGCGGATTTCCCTGGGGGCTTTTTCAGCAAAATTCTTTCACGCTTCATTTAACCCGGACGGGGGGAAAACAATGGGGTAGTGTCATAGGGTCCCTGCCTCAAAAAGGTAGAGGGGCGGGCCCCAGAAGTTTCCCCGATAGATTTTCCCCCAGCCCCCGGTCAGCGGGAAAACCCCCCGCTCCCCCGCTTATCGCCGTCAAAAAGGGCCAGAACCCCTTAAACCTGGGGCCCTTTTTTGACCAACCCTTTTGATTCAAACCCCGCAAAGTCAAATGCCAAACCCTTTTCCGAAAAAGCTAATAGAGGCAAGAACCTTAAGTGGTTTAAACCCCCACCCAAAATGTCTAGTTCACATGCAACAAAGGGATTTATTTTTAAAGGAGGGAACCCCTTTGGCCAAAAAAGGCCGACCGACCCCCGGGCCCCCAACCATTTCCCACAACCCTCTGTCTAAAAGCCTCCCTCCTCCTCCCCCCACCCCCCAAACGTTCCCCAGCCCGCCCATGTCTTTTCAAGTCATTTATCAGGGGTCAGCCTCCGCCTTTAACCTCCACCGTCGCCCGATACCACCCAGCACCACCAGAGACCAAACCACCCCCCCCTTTTTTCCCCTTTCCCCGTTTTTTAAAGACCTGCCCCCCGCACAGGGGGCCAGTCTAAGCAAACCACCTTTTTGTTTTTCCATTTTGGGACAGAAGAAACCTTTTAAACCCCAAACCATCCCAAAGCCCCAAAACCTTAATGTCGGGATTTCCGAGGGTTTGGCCTTGGGAAAATTTTTCCCCCCCGTCTGGTTTGGGCACAGATGGGTTTTCCCCACGTCCTGGCCCTTTTCCTGCCCCCCCAAAAACCCGAAACCGACAGGGCCCTTTTTTTTTGCCAGAAAAGCCTTTCCCCGCCCTGGCCATCCCCCGTGTCATCCCAAAATTTTCCAAAACGCGTTGTCTGCATTTTGGCCGGAAAAGTCCATCTCACCACCGACCCAGGGCTAAATAAGCACGGCCAAGGCCGCTATAAACTCTGTGGAAAAAAGCCACTGGGTGAGCTGGGGGGGATGTCTCTGGGGGGGGACAGTGGCCCCTCAGGCTCGGCGCAAAGGCTCTTCAAAAAATTCAGGAAAGGGGCAAGGGGTCTTTTCCCCCCCAAATCCCTGGTACAACACGGGGCCCAGAGGCACCGTTCCCCTGGGTTTAAATTAATCTTCCCTTTGGGGAAAACCCCCCCCACACAGGTTTAGAGCGTGGGGCGGCTCTAAGCAACGAACCGGGGCGGGAGGGCTGGGTGACAAGAACCCCTTTTGCCAGGCAAGTTGTGTGCGATTTAAAGGGCCCAAATCCCGCGGCCGCCCTTAAGAAACGGGAAAGGGTGGAGCACATCCCTTGCCTGGCAACAAGTCATGAACCTTTTCGTCCAAAAATTTCTAAAGAACCCAACCCGGGTCTGGACCCGCCTGCTAAAGAAGGGTCGAGTCTAGTTCCCCACTTCCCGCCGTTCGCCAAAAACCCCGCCTTTGTCCCCCTGGCTTTCGTTTCAATAGCTCGCTCGGCCACCCCCCTCAACCCTTTATTGTTGACCGGGAGCCAAAACCCCGGGAAATTCCCCCCCTCCACATGCTCCGCGATTGTGGCAGCAGCCAATGCCATTTAAAGCATTAAAGAAGTACACAAAGGGCCCGACAAGCAGCCCGGGGCGGAACCCCAGGGGTTTTAAAAACCCCCGAAAGTGGAGGCAGAAGGGAAAAAAGCTCTGCACCATCCTTCCTTTTTATTTTGAAAAAGCCACCAAAATGGTCAGTGCGGACAATGCCCTTGTCAGCATGAGCATTGTGGTGATCTTAGTTCTGGAACTTCCCTCTGAAACAACAGGTCCCCGCCAGGACGAGGAGGAAAAGGGACACAGATGCGGACACGGAGCCTTTCTCTCCTTCAAATCCACAAGGCCCGACAGTTTCACAATTCATCGGTTTTCATTAGGCAGTGGTTCGGGGTCCAAGCTAGTGCACAGGTGGCGCATCAGCTCTCAGGGTGCTTTATCTCGGGCAAGTCAGGGCTGTGTTGAAGCGTTCGGAGCAGCAGGAGAGAGGAGAGAGTATTCCTAGACACCGATGTTAACCAAACGTCCCTGCCTTGGAAAAGAGGTGCGCAAAATTTTTTGAGGGCGGAGTGAGAAGATGAGGAAGATCATTTGCTAGTGCCCCTCGACCCCAGAGGCTTGGGAAATCAAGCCCCAAATCCTCACATGAGTGCTTGAGCTCCTTTTTCCTCAACATGACCCCTCGCATTAAAAGGCCACAAAATGAACAACAGTTACTGGGTGGCCACCCTCCTGGATCCCCGGTACAAAACAAAACTCAGCACTTTCCTTCCACCCACCCAAATAGAGAGTAAAATGCAGAAATGAGACCTTGCTGATTGACCCACTGAGACATCTGTTGCGTCTGCTTCACGTTCCCCAAAATTCACGGTGGAACAACATCAGCGACTGACCCGCATAGAGTTCCAAGTAGGCGTAGCGGCAGCACAGGCAAGGTGGCGGAAGCCTAATGGTGACCTCTGGCAATCTTTGTTTTCCACCTCACCAACGCATGCAATTTCAGGGCACTACATCCAAACACACAGAGAGCAGCATAAATCATGGGTGCACGACTGATCTGCGTCTCAACACCAAAGTTTTTGCATGTGTTCCGCACGGACCCATAGACTTTTCTGGTGTCCAAAATGGACGAAGGCCCGAGCTGGCTCGTCACCATAGAGTGTTGTCCTGCCCAGCACCAGCTTCATAATCTGAGAGCGGACCATCAGCACAGCTGAGGAGTCATTACAGACCAACGCATCTCCTCTTTCCACATATAATGTTGGATCGTTTGACTTCATCAGATTGAATCAGGCATGGATTCTCTGATGATGTTTTGGGCCCCAATTCGCTGATGTCACCGATTACTTGCCGTCCTACTTCACATTTCCTTTTTCAAACAAAATGGTCCTCTTGGAAATCCTTTTTTTTAAAATGATCATTTCATTACTGTCTATTTTTATCTCTTTTCCCTCTTTTATCTCTTTTGCTGTGAGGAGACTATAACAGACAGCAAGGTTTCATGACAACACCGTATTCCATTTTACTCACTTTAATCTTAATAAGTTTTCGCATTGTCAATGGATTTGAGGTCATGTTTGTTGTGAGATACACATATTTATGCACCTTTGGAACAGAAATGTGCTTCTAAGTGGCATTTCACCCCTCACAATAAATTTTAACATGGCTGAGAAGTCATTTTTAAAATAATTTTTTGTGTCATCTGCTCTGAAATGCACAAATACTACAAGTCCTTTATAAAAAAATGATGTTTCTAACAGACATTTGTTTCTTCACAATGTGACACATTCAAAGTGGCTCAAGGGTCATGCTTTGAAATTTTTGGACCATTTTTTCTTTGAAATGCAGCAATACTTACAGGTCCTATTCTAAAAAAAGTTTGATTCTATAGACATTTGTTCTTCACAATTGTCAAAAAAGTAGGCTCATGGTCATGATTTTGAATTTTTGGGGGCATTTTGCTGTACATGCAGCTTATACTACATGTCCGTATTCTAAAAAAAAATAAAATTTGGTTGTTTCTAACACATTTGTTCTTCACAATGTCAAGATGTGGCTCAGGTTGAAGGGTGCTGTCCAAAACAGTAAATAGTAGGGACCACTGTTCATGACACATATTGCAAAATGACTTTGTTTTTTGCAAAACTGTTAACATAGCTTATCAAATCCCTGTTGTAAAATTGAGACAACCCATTTAATACAATGAAAAAATGAGAAACAAAGGACATGGTTGGGATCCATCCTATTTTAAAAATGTGTTTCTATAATAAAACTACTAAAAAAACTTGCATGTACAAAAAAGCTGTAAAAAAATTCCCCTGAATGTACAAGGGAGGTACAGGAAATACTTGACCATATTGTAGGTTATTCAGACAGGACAAGGAGTATTGATCACGGACAGAGAACAAAGTACAGAGACAAGTTCCTCCTTCACGTTGAGTAAATGAGAAAAAGAATGCCAAGCAAAAGGCACTGGTGTAACAGAGCGTTAACTCACCAGTAAAATCCAAGTGAAGCTCAATTGGTCCACACCTCATTACGGAGGGGCAAAGCCTACCACAGTCTTGACTGTGTACTAGGAAGGCTGAGTTCTCCACACATCCGCACTCTGCTTCAACACAGACATTTATGTTGCTCGCGTCATCATGGCAATTTTAACCTGCGTGTTTAATAGATGACGAACGCCACCTGGGCTCTTACTCGCACCCACTGTAACTCCGGCCCTGGTCATGCTGTGCATAGGCAGTTCTATCAATGTCCAGTTCAACTAAAATGGTGGGTGAAAACTCCTTTTTCCGGCACTTTGTAATCTGTGGGGTCAGACAGGTTTAATGGTCATACGTGGCCCAGGAGAGCGACAGTGTATGTCCACTTCAACTAAAATGGTGGTTGAAAAGACTCCTTTTTCTGGCCCTTTATAAACTACTGTTGTAGGTCAGACAGTTCAATAATGGTCATTCTGCGGTCAGACAGATATCATTTTATGTCCATTCAACTAAAATGGGTGGTTGAAAGACTCCTTTATGCGGCACTTTTAATTCTGGGGGTCATGCAAGTTACGTGGGGCTCATGCTGCGTTCCAGGCCAGGATATTCCATGTCCATTCAAGTAACTGAGGTTAAAATCTAGCCTTTGGCATTTTTTAATTTGTGGGTGATGAGGTTTAAGGGTCGGTGGGTACAAACAGGATAGTGAAGGGTCTGTGACTTTTTTTTTGTGATTTTTAATAAGTGTGTTCCCAGAGAGCACTACCTTTTGAGGGTAAATTTCATCTCCACCTTTTTTTGGGTTTAAAAAATGAAGGTGTTGTTGCCTCCCATAACTTTAATGGTAAGCTATTCGATGCTCACATCGAAAAACCTTATGATAGGGGGCCGACTATCGATCATTCGATAGCCAACGAATGTCAACACAATCTTTACCTTTGGGAAAAGAGGGGGCAGTTGGTGTAGGCAGCCGTAATCGGTAGTGTGGTGGGAGTCAGCGGGGTGACGCAGTGCGAGGTTAGGAGCCAAGGGCCCAGATTTAGACCCCCCATTTTGGGGCCCCAGAAAGAGGGGCCGGGGGCTCCGGGTCAGGGGCGGTAAAATCAGTGAGTGCGGGTTTTGGGATAAAATCACCTACTCGACGGTGTCCCGTTTTTTGATGAACCCAGAGGAGGCAAACATAACTTATTTGAATCTGTGGGAAAAAATTTTAAAGCGTGACCAGGGACCAATGTTGGCCCCATGGCCCCTCAACACATGCGGTCCCATACGTGTTTAGATGTGGTGGCCCATCCTGCCCAAACACAGCGCACCCAGTGGAACCCCCCCTTTTTGGAGAAAGGGGCTTCCCCATTCTGCCAAAGACAATCCCTGTTTTTTCCATCATCTACCGGTCCAGATATCCACCCCTCGGCACTCATGGAGCCAGCAGTCTTTCCCCGGGACGATTCCCAGAGAGCAGTATGCTTAGCCATCCCTAAGTACAGAAGTGCCCGTGCCCCTGCCAAAAGTTTGGTGGTACTGCAACCCCTCCCTTTTCAAGTGGGGTTTGCCCCATTCAAAGAAGGGCCCCGGAAACTTGGCATTCATTTTTTTTTGCCATTGTAACGAATGGTAGTGGTTTCGTCCCCGAAACGGGGAGGGCCCACGCGGGGAGCGGGGTCTAAGTAGGCCCCTTTTTTCACCAAGCCCCGAAAGGAGGTGAATTTTCTGCGGGGAGTCTCCCGGGTCGCACAGGGCGCGATAGTTTCCGGGGAGGAGGCGCAGTGAGGACCGAATCGTAAGAAAAAAGTCGTAGCAAGGGTTTGGCCCAGAGGTCAGGGCGGGGCGGAGATTCGAGGTAAAGAAAATTTGCAAAAAGGGTGGAAAACACGGGGCTAAGGGAACTGATGAACGGGGGAAATTGATGAAAGGGAAAAAATAAATTAAAGGGGGAATAATAAAACAGTGGGAATTGATGAAAGGAAAAAATATATTAACGGGGGGGAAATTATAAAAGGGGGAAAAATTTTGATGAACAGGAAAAAAATACATTAAACGGGGGGAAATTATTGAACAGGGGGAAATTGATAAAAGGGAATAAATATATTAAAGGGGGAAAAATTGACAGGGGGAAATTGATGAACAGAGAAAGGGCCCATTAAAGATTTTTGATGATAATGGAAGAGTACCCCCGGGGTTTAACGGTCACACACGGGGGGAAAATGCCCCGGGGGTCGCAAGTTTCATCGATTTGGGGTTTTTCCCGTGACAACTGAAATTAAAACCATTGTGACAGACGTGAAAAAAACTGGTGCCGCGCTGCATAGGAGGGGGGGCTGAGCCATCCCCCCCTGATGGAAAATTTTTAATTGGTTGTTCAAGTCTACACCCATCTGAAAGGAATTCTAAAAAGGGCCAGGAACTTTGTGCATTTCAGCCGTTCTTACACCCCCAAGCACACCCTCCTTAAGTTTTGCCCGGCAGAGGGCCCTCTCCAAAAAGTCCGTTTTATGAATTTCCCAAACTTTGGAAATCCCCCCCATATGTTAAAACGACTCTTGAACAGAGAAAGGAATAAATAATTTATTGATGATCCAATGGACGGAGAAACCCCCCGTGTAATTTTATGTCGGCCAGTGGGTCATCTGACACCTCATTTGGCTGGCCCCTTTTAGCGGGGCAGTTTTTTTTTAGTCGCCAGGACTTCGGGGAATAAAATCTTTTCCCCAAACTTTGTTGTCATGGCAGAGGTAGTGGTCCATGGACCACCGCAAAGGGTGGCAATAGCCACGCCAGGGCGTGGGCTAAGTAGGGCCCGGTTTTCACCGAGCCGCCCAAAAACGGGGTGGGGTGCTGCGGCGGGGGTCTACCAGGGGCGTACCCCGACGTGACTTGCTTGCGGTGGGGGAGGTGTAGCGTGGTACAAAATGTAAGGCAAAATTGGAGTCGGGGACAGGCGGTAGATCGGACAGGCGGGAATGGTTGTGGGAAGGATGGGAAGGGAAAGGTTGGGATAGGATTTTGTCGACGAGGGAAGGAAAACCTTTCTCTATAGGCTCTAAAGTTTTTTTATTATTTTTTTTTCTTGGGGCGGTTGTGTAAGGACCTTTTCCTTAAAAGGAGCTAAAGAAATTTCCCAGCTTTTAAAATTGGACACCTAGATACAAGTTCAGCAAAATTTTCCTTTTATCACCTGTGTTATATGTTTTAGAACAAATGAAAATTTATCAACTTGTTTCTTAAAAAACCCCTTTAAATCTTTTGTGGATGTAAAATTTTTTCCACCGTAACAGGGGGGTGCTCCCGAAGGATGGGGGATTTTAGTTTCTGTAAGGGTTTGGGCATTTGATTCACATTTTTCATACGAAGAAGTTCTCCAAAACCAGTTTTTTCAGCATTTGCTTTTCTCTTTTTTTTTTCTGTCCATTTTTCGTTTTTTATTGAAATTCAAAAACAATGGCACAAAGCACAATAAGCACCTAAAAAAATTCCCTGTACTATGGGCTCCTTTCGTCCAAATTCTTCGCTGCATTTGAACAAATGTGTAACGCAAAACTGGATTCAAACCACCCCTTTATACTTTTGAGTGTTTGATTTATCACTGCGTCCTCTCAACGGTCTTGGTATGGCAGAGGTGGGGACGCCCGCCAAAAAAACCATGCCATCCCACATCAATTTCTGAAGAAGCGGGATGTCTACCCCCACTCTTGTTGTCCCAAAATAGCCGCTGACTGTCCCCAAATTGTTTGTCCTCGCTGTATAGTGGCGTGAGGGCCCAACCCTACTAGTTTTCTGGGTGAGGGACCCGAACGGACAGAGGCGGGTTGAGGACGGTGAGGGCCCTGACCTTTCCCGGGGGGGGATGCCCAATAAGTGTTTACTGCGTCAAACCGACTGTTTTGGGGGTTGCGTGTCTCTGGGGTGAAGTTGTGGGGCCATCCCAACCAAGAACCCCTTTTGATCAACACCGGCCCCAAAATGAACCGGGAGTTCTGGCCTCCCCCGGTGGGGCCCTGCTGCGATGTCCCCTTACTGTGGGTTACCGTGCCTGTAGGAATGTTTGTGCCATGCCATCGCTGTGAAGAGCCTGCCCCCTCTCTGTTGACTATGTTTGTTCAAAAAAATTTTCAGTCCTTTAATAAGAATCTGTATATGATAAATTTTCACACCCTGATTTGACTCCAAATGAAAATTTTAAAAGCTTTGGGGAAACCCTTTGGTATAAATTGCATCCACAAAAGGCCAGAAAAAGTACTTTTTATGTGCCGTTTAAAAGACCGTGTAGGACTTTCCGGGGCGGGGCACGTGTTGGCCGCGTTTTTCCATGGCTCCCGTCCAGGGTACCGCATCCTTGGGATCCCGGGGCCCTTGGACTCCCGGACCCCCAAAATCTCACTGGGGTTTGCCAGGGGGCCGGGGCCCACGCCCAGTAGTTTTTTTCGGTTTCCCCCGGGGCCTGTGGGGGTGAGATGACCCATGGGCCCTGATAGGGTTGCGGCGGCCATCTTTGCAGGATACTGCCAGAACAGGGAATCAGGCGGTGGACTTTTGCCTGTACTGCTAACCGCGGCGAGAAGGGGGGGCAACCCCCAAAAATGTCCTATCACCGGGGTTTTGGGGATCGTGGCGGCTGCCCGCGCGCAGGGGGTGAGCCCGCACTACCACTGGAGGCGCGTGGATACCCGGCGTGGCGGCCCGCGTCTCGCTATCGGACCAGGCCCTGCGTCGCAGTGACCTGCGGTATCGCAGCTGCTGTCGGACACCGCTTCACCACGCCGGAGAGGACGCAGTGTTCCTAGGAGCGCCCGAGCTGACTCCAGGGGGAGGAGGGCCGTGACTTCCCCGGGGCGCGGATTGGGGCCCCATCTATTTCCCCTGCTGGGGTGCCGGCCTCCCCCACCACTCCCTTTAGGGGCCCCTGCCAAACGTTCCCTTCCCCCCGCATCCAGACCATTGGGGGCCCCACCCAATTTTTTGTTGATTGTGTTTGTTTGTTCTTACTACGGTTTGTGTTTGTAACTGTTTGCTGCCTCATTTTAGTGTAGACAATCTCGTAACATATGTCACGGATGCCCCTGCAACCCTTGTCCCGGGTCGCGAGCGCATCCGTGCTATGACACCTAGCAGAGCCCCGTCCCGCACGCCGGGTTCGGAGTCCGCTCACCCCCCTGTCACCGCCGGCGTTCACTTACCCAGCCACGCTCCTGCTCAGACTGTCTCCGTCTCGCGGCGCATGGCTCCGCCCCTAGGGCGCACGCGCGCTGGCAGTTTGAAATTTAAAGGGGCAGTGCGCCGGTAATTGGTCATTGCCGGGCACTGCTCCTATTTATGTCCGCCCTCTTCCTGGCGGCCTTTGCCGGATCCTTGGTGTATATCCAGTTGGAGAAAGCGTTCCAAGTATTGTCTAGTCTTGTCTATCCATGTACCGAACCTCGAGCCTACATTTACCGACTACGAACCTTGCCGCCAGCCCTGACCTTCTGCCTGTCTACGTTCACGAGCCTCTGCCACCTGCCCAGACCTCCTGCCTGTTCCTGACTACGAGCCTGCCCCTTTTTTCCCGTACCCCCGCCTACCCCTTGGGGCCCCCACCCGCGGGAAGGGCCCCCCCAGTGGAAGCCGGGGCCTGGAAAAACCGCCGCCCGCAAAATTTCCTCCCCTTTGCCCGGCGGGCTTGGTGAATAAACCCGGGACCCCACTTTGAAATTTCCCCTCCCCTGGGGTGGGCTTTTCGCCCCCTCGGGCCCGGGGGTGGTCCCCCGTGGATCCCCCCACCAGACCATTCAGAGGATCCGGGCCCTGGATTTCCCCCAAGGTGCCGTTACCCAAACCTGGCGGATCTTTTATGGGCCGTTGTTGCCCGGGCCCTCCCGCAAATTTTGGCAAAAAGGCGCAGCAAAATTATCCAGGGTTTTCCACCATGTTGCAGAAAATAGCCCACCCCCAGCAGCAGCAACCCCTTGCCATCTTTTCCCGTTTTTGTCCCCTTTTCCTTACGGTTTTTGGTTTGGGTTTGGGGGGGGACCCAAGCTTGGGTGTCCGGGTTCCCCTTTTAAGTACACGGGGACCCCAAAAATCTGCAAAGGGGGTTCATCCCCCCCAATGGCTCTTTGCACGTGGATGATGGCTGAAACAGTTTCCCGTCCAAAAAGTGCAAAGGGCTTTTGTGGTCAGCCTCCTCTCCGGGAAGGGCCCCGGCTGGGGGGACCCCCTCCCGGGGGAAGGAATGATCCAGGGCGGGGGATTTTTTAAATTGTTTTTCATGGGGTTTTTGGGAATGTCTTTCGAGGGAAACCCGCTCATGCATCCTCCGCTGAACCCGCCCCTTAAACTTTCGCCAGGGGGACCTGTCGGGAGGGGGACTACGCGGGGCAATTCCGCACCGGCCTCTGAAACTGTCATGGAACAAAGCCGCTCTGTGCCCCCACCCCTTTAAGAAATGGGCTCTCAAGCCGAAGGGTTTAAAACCCTCTTTTGGCCGTAGAGACCCTCCCGGCGCCCTCAGTGACCGATCCCGGTTTTGGGGACCCGCCCCAACAGTACGCTTCATTAAAAGGGGGGGAAGGGAAATTCCCGGGGAAAACGTCAGTTTAGCCCAACTTCGGGCTTTTTTTCCCGCCGACCCGGGGTTTCAGAGGCCTCCTGGCCACACCACCCACACCCCCCCAGGAGCCCATTTCAGATTGATCGGGTCGTCTCTCTGAGCAAGAGTTGGCCCCGCGTTCCGGGAAGGAAAACTTGTGCCTCTTTCGTGGCAAACCCAGAAAATTACCGGAGGAAATGTTTCCCCTGCGCCCCAACCTAGGGGAAAACTTCCGCACCTAGGTTTTTGTGGGGGAGGCAATTTCCCAGGGGCAAAATACTCCCTTCCCCTCCACTTTTGTTGATTTCCAGTCGGCCGGGGGTCAGAGAATGGTTTTCCTCGTTTTCCCGGTTCCGGCAATTTTTTGGGTTCGTGCTCCCGGGCGGGAAAATTCATCCACCAGTCTCTAGTTGAAGCAGTATCGGCCTTTTCCGGGGTGGTTCCGCTTTTAAAAAAAAAGGGTCGCAAATTATCCGTAGGGGGAGCGCTTAGCGATACCACCCCGTTTGTACCAAACCCCTTTTCCCCACATGTGGGGGAGCTTTTCTTTAAAGAAAAAAATCTCCCTTCCCATGGGTTTTCTGCCCTTATCAAACGGGCCCCCCGGACTCCCATTTTGGGTGGGCTCCACTTCCTATTTCCGGACTGGAAAATTTTGGAGAGGTGACTCCCTTGAGGTCCCCCCTGTCGGGGACGTTTTTTTGGTGGCCCTCGCCCGGTTCCCTTTTCCGCCTCCGTTCGAAACCCTTTAGGGCCCCCTGCCCCGGGCTACCGCCCCAGTTACTGGAGGGATGCCCAAAGTGTTCTCCCAAAAAGACAAACCAGAAGAGTCTTCCTCGCAAACCGACCCTTTCGATTGCCCACCAAAAAAAAATCTTTTCCGGGGACCCCGCCTCCCCGGGGCCGAGTCACCCACTGGCGGTTACTGAGGGCCCAAAACTTTTTCCAGTACCCTCCGGAGAACTTGGAAAGGGTTTCATCCGGAAAAGTCCCCGTCTTCCCCCTTTTGCCCCGGGGTTTTTTTTCGTAAAGAAGAAAAGGAAAGGGACCTTTAAAGGCCCGCATAGCTAGGGGTTGAACAAGATCACGGTTTTAAAAAAAAAAATTTTCCCATTGCGTTGGTCAATGAAAATTTTTTTAACCCCTTTTCGGGGGCAAAAATTTTTTCCAAGTTGGGGTCTTTAGAGGGGGGCCCAAAAATTTGGTCCCAATCCCGCAAGGGCATGAATGGGGAAAACGGCCTTCAAAAACCGGGAAAAACACTTTGAGAAACCGGGTGTAGCCCTTCGGGGCTGTGTATGGGACCTGCCCCCTCTTCCAGGAATCGTGAATTAATCTTCGGAGACCCCTCTACACCCGCTTTGGGGGTTTACCTTGACGAATCCTGGTGTTTCCCTCCCGACCTCGAGACCCACCGCCCGCCCCTGTTAGTTAGTGTTTAAGCGTCCTGCGGGGGAAACCATCTGTACGCCAAGCTAGGGGAAACCCTCTTCCATCGGCTACCCCCCCGTTTTGGGTTACGCATTTCTAGACCAACCTATGGTGGGTTTAAGGGGAAACTTTCACCGTTTTTGCCGGGCCACGCCCAATTTGGCCCGCGGGCTATACAAACGCTTAGTGGGGTTTTTGTAATTTCTACCGGGGCCCCCTTCCCTCCCCCACTTTCAAAGCTAGTGGCCCCCCGATAGTGGCCCTTGGCCCAAAAAAAAGCCAACCCACGCAGCTGGCCCGTTTTTAGGCCCCAAGAAAGGGGTTCTCGAAGCTCAAGTCCGCCTTCTCTACGGGCTTCTATCTTGCACGTCCCCGGGTCCCCCGAAAAACCCCTTTTCCCCTGGAAAGGGGGATCCTCGGGCTGTGGGGGTTCGGAGAAAATCCTTACGCAAAAAAGGGGGCCCACGGGTAGGACGTAAAAGTGTTGGGTTCTTTTCCAAACGTTTTTTCGCCCGGCCCAGGGGGAATTTCTGATTGGGGACCGGGGAGCTACTGGCCCTAAAAAAAAGGGCCCCGGAGGGTTGGCATTTTGAAGGAAAGGGTGCTCGTCAACCCAAACTGCATCTAAATCCCGACCAATTTAACCTCCACTATCTCCAGTCGGGCCCCGCACTTTAAACCCCCGCCGGGGTTTGGGGGGTTTTGGGTCTTCTTTTTCCCCGGGTTTGATTTCCAGATCCACTTTAGGCCTGTGAGGGAAAAAATTTGGGGGGCCCAAGGGTCTCTCCCCGCCCCCCGAGGTGGTGGGGGGAAAACACTACTCCCCAAAAACATAATCCCCCCAAACGATTTTTTTCGGGCAGCCCCAGTTGACCCCGGAAGGTTTTCACCCCTTTAAGGGGCCTTTCGTGGGCCCGGGTCTCCCCCAGACGAAACCCTTTAAAAAAGGGGACAAAAGCTCATTGGGGGCCGGTTTTATCCGGCGCCCGAAGGGAAGTTCCCCTGAAAACCGGGTTTCTATTGGGGGGCCAGGGGCTTGAAAAGGGGTGTCAAGGACTTTGTTTAGTCTTGGAATAAAATGGGTTTCCCCCCAAAAAGAGCCCCATCAAAAGGGCAGGTCTACCCCAAAAGCCACTAAAAATAACCCCAAAGCAACATGGACCAAAAATCTTATGGACTTCATTAAATGATCTTCCCCCTTTGTTGGAAACACCGTTTTTTTTGGGTGAACCGGAAACCTTTCTCCAAGAGGCGCATTTTTTTGGGGGTTTTTTTGTTTTCCTGGCCCCGCCCTCCCGCCCCGCCGGCGGGGAGTTATTTTTCCCTTTAAAGGTACCCCCCTGGCATGGAAATCCCCCACAGATCGTCTGCCCCGGGGGTCCAATTTTTTCCAGGTTTTGGGGGAGCCCCGTGTGCCCAACTTCGGGTGGAAAACTCGACTTCTCCTTTAGCTTACCAAAACCCCCAAAAAATGAACGGCCAAAGGGGCCCAAACCCCGGGCTTGGGAGGGTTTAAAAACCCTTTCCCCTTTCGGCTCGGCCACTTTAAGTTTATTTGGGCCAACCTTTGGCCCCTGGGTGGAGTTCCTTTTTTTATAACTCCCCAGAGTCAGAGTCCCGGGGGTTGAATTTCCCCCCCTTTTAAAATGTTGTATGGCCCGCCCCTTTCCCCCCCCTCCTCTCCCCCTTTGGGACCTTTCCCCCGAGGTTCGGGGGTGGGACGCCCCCCTGGTTTCCAAAAAAATTTAAAAGGCCCCTGGTCCCGATGTCAGTCCCCTGCTCCGCGCTTCCCGGTTTTCCTCAGAAGGCGTTTCCCCCCTCCGTCTGTGGGTGATGGGGCCCCCAATTTTCTTCGGGAAATCAAAAAAGGGGTCCCTTTGGGAAAAGAGGAGAAAAGGAGTGGAAAAGATATTTTTTTTGGGGGACCCGGAAGGGCGTTGGGCCCCAGGAGAGGGCCCCTTTGGGGGGCCGGAGGGGAACATCCCCGAAAAAGGGAGTATTCCCTCCAGAAATTCCTTTCCAATCCCGTAGAGAGGGGGGGCCCCCCAAAAAGGGGGGTTGGACGGGCACCCGGGGCCCCAGGCCCAACCGGGCTCTGACCCCCTAGCGGGCCCCCCTCCCGCAAAGTCGGGTTCGGGGGGCCACTCATCCCCAGCCCCCCCGGGGTTCACCTTACCCGGCCATGGGGTCCTTTCAGCCCGTCTCCGTCCGCTGCGCGCGTTGTGCCGGGAAATTTTACAATTTTTAAAAGGGGGAGTGAGCCCGGTTAAAATTTTGGTCATTGCCGGGCACTGCTCCCATTTTTTGTCCCGGGCTCTTCCCGGGGGCCTTTGCCGGGGTCCTTTTGGGGTAAAATCCCGTTTTAAAAAAAGCGTTCCCCGTATTGTCCCAGTCTTTTCTATCCATGTACCCAATCTCGATCCTTCGTTTACCGACCCCGAACCTTGCCCCCAAACCCCTGGGCCTTCTGCCTGTCTAGTTCACGGGGCCCCGCGGCCTGCCCCGAAACCCCGCTGCCTGTTCCCGTCTACAGCCTGCCGCCGGGGTTCCTTTCCCTCGCCAAACCCCCCCGCCACCCGGGGAGGCAAGCCCCGCCATGGGGGAAACGACCTGGTTTTAAATCCTGCTGCCGCCCCAACCATCCCCCTTTTTCGGCGGGCTCTGGGGAATACCCGGGCCTACTTAGTTTTCCCCTCCCTGGGGTTGGGGGTTACAAACCCTCAAACCTTTTTTGGTGGGGGCAGTGGATCCCCCCCAAAACCGAGTTAAAAACATGAAAGTTCTGTTGCTTTATTTTTGGTTTTAAATGAGTCCAATTTTTTGGCCCCCCGTGCAGACCCCGTTTAGCCGACTTTGATGCCCTAGTTTTTTGGGGGCCTTTTGACCCACATCTTCAATTTCCCCCAGCCGCCAAACATAGGGAGACCCTTTTCCCCCTGTTTATAATTTCACCTTTTCCCCCCAAACCCCCCCGGGGGAAAAGGCCCTCCCTTGCCTTTGAGGGGAGCCCCCGGGATTGGCCGCTTGTTTGCTCTTTTTCCGGGAAGGGGGATATGGACCCCAAAATTTGTTTAAAAAGGCTCCCCCCGCAAGGACCCCCCGTTCCTCCCCCCTCAGTCCCAGACCGGGTAATTTAGCTGCCCGCCACTCCACAGCAGGCAAAAAAAAGACAACATTTTAAATCCAACCCCCAGCCCAAAACCCGCCCCCCAACCCTGGCCCAAAAACCACCACCCCGAAAGACCCAGGAACCAGGGGGGCAGCCTTTCTCCGGGCCCCCCGCCTTTTCCCTTTCCCAAAAGCCCGCCGCTTTTCGCCATCCTCTGCGCTGGCCCGGGGACAAGAGGTCCCCCAAGTTGGGTTTCGGGCCCGGCCCCTTTGGAAACCCAAAGCATGGGCTTTTGCAATATCCATGGACCGCCGCATAGACCCCCATTTCAATCGTCTATTAACGCAGGGGCTGGGCGAAATAACGACAAATTCCCAAAAAAATTGAAGACCCAAGTCTCTTTCCCAAACCCACGAGAGGGCGGTGTCGATCTAGAAGAGGTTTCCCATCGGCCCGGAGACCATAAATGCACGAAAAGGAAAATTTGGACGACCTCGGAACCGCGAAAGGGGAATAATTTGAGATTTCGGTTTTCCCTGAATCGGTTTTCCTGAGCCCTTTGGGCAAAATTGGGGGGGTGGAATTAGTGGAGCCCGGGAACCTGATCTTCCAAACGACCCTTACGGGTGGAAAATGCACGGGATTGGGCCCGCGGGGATGGGGGGGCTTCCAAGGGCCCGGGGTGATAGCCGCTTAAAAAGGTCTGTAAGGAACAATTTTGCGGACGTACCGCAATGCCCGGGAAATGAAGGTGGCCCGGGGAGAGGTTCTTATTTTCCCGGACTTTTCTAAGGTGTCCCTGAAGAGAAAAGCATACATCCCGGTTTTGTAGTTACCCCGCATGAAATAACATCAATTCCAGCTGCTTTTCCCCGGGAAAAACTTAAGGTCCTAGACAATGGCAGAATGGTAACCTTCGATCCTCAAAAGGTCGGGGGTTTTTACGCAGGGGGAATTAGTAAGGAGTTCTTTGGCCCCCGGAAAAGGGCCCGCCCCACAAAACCATTTTGGCCCCCGGGGCTATAAATACCTCATGGGGAGGTCGCGTTAATGCTTTAGCGCTCCTTGGGATGGGCTGCAGGGGTTTCCGTTTTTGCGGTATCTGGTTCAATTTTTTTATTCTTGTTGTTAAATTTTTTTGGTTAAAACAATTTTGTTGGGTTCCCCGCTCTCTACACTTTATGTCGTCCTGGCCTTTCCCAAGTTGACAATACTCCCACCCCCCTCCCCCTCACTTGGATGGGGGGGGGGGGAAAATGCTCGGGGACTTGGGAAACCCTCCTGTTTACGGGTTTCTCCTGCGGGTTTCCCTTTTTTAGGGGGCGGGGTGATTGGGACCCCCTCCAAAACTGGGTGCCCCCGGCCCGCAATAAATGTCCCCTATGGGAAATTGTGGGGCCCTTTAAAATTCCAAAAAAACGCAGACACTTTTGCTCACCCAAAAACTGAAGGGGGCCCCTTTTTTGTCTGCAAGAACACATTGGAAGATGAACAATTTTTGTGCCCCCGCAGCCCGATGGCTGGGGCCCACCGGTGTTGACAATTTTAAAAAGTCCCCTGGCGTGAAATAAAATTTTTAGCTGCCTAGTACAGTCTATTGTTGACCCAAATATTGATGAGGCAGCAGATTTTATATATTTGAGGTGATATTGCCAAAAGCTGTACACCTTGGTCAACCTCTATGCCCCAAATGTTTCCAAATGATTTTTTTTGCCGACCTCACAATTTTCTACTGCAGCGGGAACAGTCATTTTATTTTAGTGGGGGGTTTTTTAAATAGGGCCCCCAACCCCACTTTGGACAATGTGGCGCAGGTCGATCGCGGGGCCCTTCAATTACCATCACATCCCTTAGGCCCACCGGGATGTATACGCCCCCGGGGCTCCTAAAACCCCACGCCCAGATTTTTTCACTTTTTATCAGCTGTTCATGTTCGTTTTGGGGATTAAAGGCCCTAATTACCTCATTACCCCAGGGGTAAATGCCCCGGACCCAAGGGTAATCGGCAGAATTTTAAAAAATTTTGAAACCCATTTTTCCCAAATTTAAACCCCATTTTTTAAACGAATGTCTATTTCGTTCTATCCCATAACTCCTTTTTGGCTCCAAAAGGGCGCTGCTAAGGAGGGGAAGGACCCTACGTCTTTAACGTCAACCCGGGCCAACCCCCTGCTGAACAGGATTATCTGATACAAATTTCTGCCTGTTTTTCACATCCCTCCAGTGGTTTTTTTTTAAACGCTTCGCCCGGAATGTAGGTTGGCTGTGGCGGCAGCGCAAGAAAGGCCCCGGGCCACCCGGTGCCCATGTTTTAAAGACGGACGCAGAAAAGGCCTTTGACAAGGCTGTTCGGGGGCGGGGGGGGTTTGGGTCGTTCATTCCCTTTCCTTTCCCTCATGCAGCAAAACCACTACGGCCCCCCCCTCCTGTAGGGGCAAACATCTCCGCTCTTTGACCTGTTCCGGGGCCAAGCAATGAGGCCCCCTTTCCCCCATTTTTTTTAAACCTCTCCATTGACCCCTTTTCTGTCCACACCCCCAATCTCAAATTTTTGGGGAATTAAGTAAACGACTGCGAGATAAAGCTGGCGGTTTTGCGGACGACCTCTACTGATGGTCTCCCCCCCCAAAACTACCTTGGCGCGGTGTTGCGGGAATTTTAAAGCGAAGGGAAAACCTCTCGGGTACAATCTAAACATTGACAAGAGCAAAGGCCTTCTCCCAAGGGGCCCCGTCCGCCACTATGGACCTCCTCTCATCATATCCTTGGGTGCACTTCCGATAAAAATTTAGGTTCCCATACCCCGGCACCCGAAAAAATATCCCGGAGAAAATTGTAAATATGTAACAGTGCTGCAACACACTTTTAAGAAATGGCGACCACCCCCTATCCTTTTTGGGACGACCAACTTGCTCAAAAGGGTGAGATCCCCACCCTCCTGTATTTGTTTAAAAAACTACCAAATTTTAAATTTAAAACCCGGGGAGGAAAAGCTCATTACCCCTTTTTCGGAACTTTATTTGGGGGGGGGCAAACGGGCTACCCCTTTTCATATTCTTCACAGCCCAAGTTTCTTGGGGTTCGGTTTCCCCAACACAAGTATTAAAACCCTTTAGCAGCCCTGGGACGTATCGTGCGGACGGGTGTCGGGCCTCAAATTATTTACTACAAGGGGTGGATGGTCTTTTCTGCGGTTTTCCTCTCTGGTAAATATTGCATTTATCTTATGTGGGCTTCAACTGATGTCAGGAGAAACCCTTCTCATGCCGGTTTGAAGGGGCAGGGAAAGAAGCCAATGCTAAAGGGCCTGTCACCCCCACTATTTTTATCATCCCTAACGAAACCCCCGTTCCCCAGGATGGGCCCTCACACGGCTCGTTTGGCGGCTGCAGATATGGGTTTGTCTTCCCCTTCCAGGGGTGGCCCCGACTGCTGATGCCCTTTTCATTTCGGGAACTCCAGTTGCAGTTTTCTGACCTTCCAACCCTTTTCTTCGCTTATCTTCAAGCAAGCATTTTTCCCAATTCCCCCCCCGCTATTGGGGAGGAGAATGGAATTAAATTTTTTTACAGGCCCGGGGTTGGAATGCCGACGAGACGTTTCCATCCTGGTACTCTTAGATACTGCGGGGGCGCATTGATAGCTCAACCTCCCTGCAACTTTGCGTTGGAGCGGGTTGACCCAACCCTGCCCTCGATACCATATTGCGGGCACTTGCAGATTCCCATAAATTTTTTCCTGCATCTCGATATATCAGATATCTCTTAAAGGGGGCACACAATGCCATTAAGCCCCTGGGACAGAGAATGGGGGTGTACACCCAAGTAAATGCTTCAATGCGTACATGGAAGCTGACCTTTATCATTTGCCTCGGGGATTGCTCAAAATTCAAAAAGTATGGGGAATGTGGATCTCATGCAGCGATATTTGGGGGTACATTTTACCCCCCCTGGGAATTGGCCCTTTTTTTGGGGTTTTTTTTGGACACGAGGGGGTCACACTAGAAGGAGAAGAGGTTCTGCTTTTTTTCGCAGCGGCGCAAAAAGGGAAATTTTGCAGGTGTGGGGCCAGCCCGTGAGCCCTTTCCAACAAATTTTTTCCCCGATAAGACCTTTTTCTCCTGAAAAAAGGACTGGATAGGGCTTCACAGCGAAAAAAACAAAAAGTCAAAAGTTTTTTGCCCTTATGGCAGCGGTGATAGATAGTTGCCCCCCAATTCGAGAAAAGTGATCCCGCTTTGGAATGACAGGTTGGTACCTGGGGTCAACAACTAGGGTTCGACAATTTTCCCCCCGAACCCCGGTTCTTGCTTGATAGAGTCAGTATGGAATCCACTTTTTTCTAAAAAAAATTTCCCGGAAAGGTACCCCTTTTTGGGTTTAATGCAGCATGGATATGGGGTTAGGGGGGCCCTCTTAAATTAACCGCAAAAGGAGGGAGGGGGTTGCGAGGGTCTCGGAAGTAGTGGCACTGGGGGGAAATATTTGGGGCAAATTTTTGTTTTTTGATTTCTATGTTTAAACCCTTGGTTAATTATGTGATTTTCCTAACTTGCATCTCGATTTTTTGCCCCACCATTTTAACCAATGCCCGGAAATGTGGGTTTTGATTTTTTTGTTAATGGGCATTCATTTTCATTTTGACTTATGTTGGAAAAAAAAATATGTAAATGAAATTTCACAGCCAAATTTCCTGCCCCCGGAAGTCTAGCCGAAATTTTTACAAATGCATTCCTTTTTTTAATTTTTATTCTATTTGAAGACTCGTAAAAAAAAACAAGTTTAAAAAAAAAAACACAGTGTATTTTACGAATATAAAAGACAAACAGGGTTTAAATTAAAAACCCCTTGATATCAAAATACCAGGAAAAAATTAACTGGATTGGCTGCTAAAACGCAGTTTTTTTAACTGACTACAAAAGCAAAACACGCTTAATTTAAACCCTTTGGGTATAAAATTTTGCTACGGAATCACCAGGGAAAATTCGCTTTGGCTTTGAAAAACACCGTTTATTTTACTGACTACAAAAGCACAAACATGCTTAATTAACCTCTGTATATGAATTATGCTGAAGTAAAAATTTCTTCTTTGGTGTTGAAAAACACCGTTTCTTTTACTGACTACAATAGCACAAACACGCTTAATTAACCCTTGGACATAAATTGCGCAAAAGAAATGAGCAGCAAAAAATTAACTGGTATGTGGCGTGTTAAAACGCTGTGTATTTTACTGACTACAAAAGCAGAAACATGCTTAATTAACCTTTGGATATAAATTATTGTTATGTAAAAATTTCTTCTTTGGCGTTGAAAAACACTTTTTCTTTTACTGACTACAATAGCACAAACACGCTTAATTAACCCTTGGATATAAATTGCGCAAAAGAAATGAGCAGCCAAAAATTAACTGGTATGTGGCGTGTTAAGACGCTGTGTATTTTACTGACTAAAAAAGCAGAAACACACTTAATTAACCTTCGGATATAAATTATGCTATAGGAATCACCAGGAAAAATGTTGTCTTTGGCGTTGAAAAACACCATTTCTTTTACTGACTACAAAAGCAGAAACACGCTTAATTAACCTTCGGATATAAAATATGCTACAGGAAAAATTTCGTCTTTGACGTTGAAAAACACAGTTTCTTTTAATGACTACAATAGCACAAACGCTTAATTAACCTTTGGATATAAATTGCGCAAAAGAAATGAGCAGCCAAAAATTAACTGGTATGTGGATTGTAAAAACGCTCTTTCTTTAACTGAATACAACAGCAAAAACAGGCTTAGATAACTCCTGGATATTCAATGTGCTCCAGAACTGACCAGATAGCATTAAAATGTATATGCAAATGAATTGGACCCACACTGGACTTCAATTCCAATAATCCACAAAATCAAAATTAGAATGGAAGAGAAGCAGTCTCTGAGAAAAGCTGTGACACCCCCCCCCAAAAAAAATCGCTGTATAAAAGTTATTTCTTTTGTGTGAGATCTCAGCTACTGCAGCTGCAGCAGCTACGATACGGCACAGAGAGAGGAATGTGAACTGCCAGCGTCGCGTCCGGACTTATAGTGCGGTGATGTCACAGAATCCCGCCGGTCTCTGATTGGCTTCATCTCTGCACATGTCATTGAGGGTCCTCCTTTCTTCCTCCCAGACTTTTTTGCCCCATGTAACGCCATGTGCTTGTGGCCATTTTATCAATTAAAAACACGCTTCGTTCCCGCGAATCACCCCAAACTTCGACTTCGTTTAGAATCGAAGTTTTCCTGAAATTCTAAACTAATTCCACTTCATTAGAATCGATTCGCCCATCTCTATCAATAGGATAAGATGTTATGGTTAATTTTTATACCTATACAGGTGAGGAGAAACTGCAATTAGCATCCATAACAGTAAATAGGATACGTGGAACAACTTAGTGAGGAAAATTTGGCTCTAAGAGTCACAGAAAAAAATTCACAGACTAAAATAATTCATTCCTTTCAATTTCTAACTGAAAAGATAAGGACAGCATAGCTATAGGTTGGTGCAGCGGTAGAAACTGCTACGGGGCCCCTTTCACACCAGTATTGGAAATGGCACATGGTAACTGGCAGGAGCCCCCTACCACTTTCTTCACCAGGGCCCAAGAACTTCAAGTTACACCTCTGCAGGCTGGACTAGATTAGACGACAGTACCATTGGTGGCAGTGAGAACATGCCAATGGGGAACAGCGAGGTTCCGGTTCAACTAGATTAGGTGGCAGTCTCATTGGTGGCAGCAAGAACTTGACAGTGGGGAACAGCGAGGTTTCGATTCCACCACATTAGACGGCAGTACTATTAGAGGCAGTGAGAACATGGCAATGGGAAACAGCGAGGTCCCAGTTCCACTACATTAAACAGCAGGACCATTAGTGGCAGCGAGAACATGGCAATGAGGAACAGCGAGGTTCCAGTTCCACTACATTAGATGGCAGTACTATTGGTGGCAGCAAGAACATGCCAATGAGAAACATGAAGGTTCCTACCAGGTGTGGGAGCATAAGAAACGCTTTTACCCCAACCATCCCAAAGCTAAAAGCCTGAATTTTGGCATTGCCTGGCTGTTGGCCTTGGAAATGTTACCTTTCCCCTGTTGGACACAGATGGTTCCGCCACGTCATGGCCCTGGCATGCCCCCAATATCAGATGCCGAGCGGCATTTCTTTGCCAGAAAACTGTGTCTGCCCTGGTCCACCAACTTGCAGAATAGATCTCCACGACTAGAAAGCATGGTCAAGGGTGCTGACTGACTGCTCACTGGGTGAGTTTGGTGGATGACAGTGCCTCTGGTGATGGGTGTCAGCCAAAAGTGTTCAACACTGCCGGGATGGAGCAGAGTCCAGATCCCCAACCTCGAGGGGTAATATCACGTACCAAGAAAAACCGGGCTGTTCTCAAATTAATTTGTCTCAGAGACTGTCAATACACAGGTCACTAGCTGTGGACGGCTCTGCGTACTTAGAACGACCAGTGGCTGGGTGCTAAGAACCTGGTGCCAGGCAAGTTGGTGTGCGACAATGGGAGCTATCTCCTTGCAGCCCTTAAGAACGGTAGACTTACACATATCCCTTGCCTGGCACACATCATGAACCTGGTTGTGCAGAAATATCTCAAGCGCTACCTGGCAAGTGTACCAGGCAAGTGATGTGCTCCAGCCTACCGATCTTAAGGGTGGCCAGCAGATTTCAACCTTTATCGCACACCACTTTGCCTGGCACAAGGTTCTTGTCACCCAGCCAGCACTCGGTCTCGTTGTGAAGAGCCGTCCACAGCTCCTGACCTGTGTGTGGACGGCCTCCAAGACAGATTAATTTCAACACGGCCTGGTTTCTCTGGGCACGTGATGCCAGCAGAGAACCTTGGAGGAAAGAACCCTGCACCATCCCTGCGGTTTTGAAGAGCTTTCGCCGAGCCCGAGAGCCACCGTCACCACCAGAGACATCCACCCAGCTCACCCAGTGAGCTGTCACAGAGATATAGCGGCCTTGGTCGTGCTTACTAGTCCATGTGTCGGTGGTCAGATGTTACAGTGGTTGAAAGACCGGCATCGGTGTGGCCTATTTTGGCCAAGTGTTCACTCCATTTCAACTCATGCATTCGCTGCATGTGACTAGACATGTTGGTGGTGGTTAAACACCTAAGATTCTTGCCTCTACTGATGCGTTTACGGCAAAGGCGGCATATGACATCGCTGGGTGAATCAGAGGCTTGCTCGAAAAAGGCCCAGGCTTGAGAGATCCTGGACCTTTTCGACGGCGATAAGCGAGGAGCGGTGTTTCCGCTGATCGTGGCTGGCGGAATCATCTCAGCGGACTTCTGCGACCGCCCTCTCCCTTTTTGAGGCGGGACCCGTACTGACACTACCCCATCGTCTTCCTCCTCATCCAGTGATGAAGCGCTCGCAAGCAAATTCTGCTGAAAAGACCACGTTGGATCCGCAATGTCGTCGTCATCATCATCAACACAGGTGACTTGGTCGTCCTGACATTCTGCATCCAGGAGCTGCGGGCTACAAGCAAGAGGCACTGCAAGGCGTTGCCGACCGCCCGGGATTTTTGCCGATTGACCGGCTTCCTTCTCCTCCTCTGATGGCATCAGTAACTGGGCGTCAGAGCAGACAAAATCATCCTCTTTGGCCTCTTGATCTTTTAACATGCCTTCTGACCCCAACCGCATTTTGTCATCAAAGAGGTCTTCAGAAAATGGATTATCCACAGTGGTGGGTACACGAGTTGACATTTGGGCTGCCTTCACTTCATGTTGGACGGATGCTGACGATGCTGATGACGACATTTGTGGCCATGACTGGGAGGACGAGGAGGTAAGACTGCTGGATGCAGGTTGCATTAACCACTGCAGAACAGATTGGCGACGCTGTTCGTTACTGAGATTCACAGAGCCCTGACCAAGCGATGACAGGCCTGACGGTCCTGCAACCAGGGCTGTATTTATAGGTCGTGCTGCCCTAGGCACTAAACCCTAGTACGCCCCCATTAACCAATTGCATTACCACGCCCTTTTCATTTTATGCCACACCCCTTTAAAAAAGCCACGCCCACTATGACCATGTAACGGCTCTAGAAGAAAGCTAATTGAAGGGTTTGCCGTCACCCAGCTTTCCTAGATGTTGGAGAACCTATTCCTCATACAGGATAGACTGGAAATGCCGCCACACTGTGCCTACACCTAAACCATTAGACTTCAACCAATAAAAGCCACACTGCAGCTTAAAGGGAATATGTCACCAACATTTTATTTTATTTATCAAATCAAGATCTTGATACATATTCTTTTCTTCTTCAACATTTTTATTTTCTGATTGTAGATTTCTTCGTTTGGTCGTCTGTATATGATTATGATCTATGACAGACATTCTCACCCATAGCAACAAATCAGACTTCCTTTTCCCAGAATGTTCTAGGAAATGAAGGCGGTGGTAGGGGAGAAGGGGGAGGGCAGGGAAGACACTGGGGCCCCTGTCTTCACAGTGGACAGGTCTCATAGTTAGATGGAAGGTCTAATAAGATTATATAGGTGAGATGGCCAGGTGGTCATACAGCATAACAGCATAAGGGTGCTCTCACACAGGGCCTTTTTGATACGTTTGTTAATGTGTGTTTTTGTGCAGAAAGGCACGGTGATTAATACTGTACATTGCTGCTGTGCAAAAATCGTGATTTTACCGCGATTTTTGTGTACAGCATCAATTGTTTGTGCCGACCTGCACAAAAAACACACATTAACAAACGCATCAAAAACGCACTGTGTGAGAGCACCCTTAGGCTGTTATGCTGTATGACCACCTGGCTTTAAGAAGTGCGGTCCTATACACCCGCCTATATGATACCTATATACACATCACATGAGAGCCCTATATGATACTGACACCTATACAACACATCACATGACAGACAGCTCCATATAGTCAGATACCTTCTATTATATGACAGGCAGCTCCATATAGTCTGATACCTCCTATGATAGATAGCTCCATATAGTCTGATACCTCCTATTATATGATAGACAGCTACATATAGTCAGATACCTCCTATGATAAGACAGCTCCATATAGTCTGATACCTCCTATGATAGACAGTTCCATATAGTCTGATACCTCCTATGATAGACAGCTCCATATAGTCTGATACCTCCCATTATACGATAGACAGCTCCATATAGTATGATACCTCCTATTATATGATAGACAGCTCCATATAGTCTGATACCTCCCATTATATGACAGTAACACACAGCTCCATATAGTCTGATACCTCCTATGTTAAGACAGCTCCATATAGTCTGATATCTCCTATTATATGATAGAAAGCTCCATATAGTCTGATACCTCCTATTATATGATAGACAGCTCCATATAGTCTGATACCTCCTATTATATGATAGACAGCTCCATATAGTCTGATACCTCCCATTATATGACAGTAACACACAGCTCCATATAGTCTGGCACCTATAACATGTTCCCCTGCCTTCCCCCATCCTCCCACCATTCCTAACACCTCCCACTCACGTTTCACCTGCCTCCAGCCCCCACTCACGTTTCACCTGCCTCCACTCCCCACTCACGTTTCACCTGCCTCCACTGCCCACTCACGTTTCCCCTGCCTCCACTGCCCACTCACGTTTCACCTGCCTCCACTCCCCACTCACGTTTCACCTGCCTCCACTCCCCACTCACGTTTCACCTGCCTCCAGCCCCCACTCACGTTTCACCTGCCTCCAGCTCCCACTCACGTTTCACCTGCCTCCACTCCCCACTCACGTTTCACCTGCCTCCACTCCCCACTCACGTTTCACCTGCCTCCAGCCCCCACTCACGTTTCACCTGCCTCCACTGCCCACTCCCGTTTCACCTGCCTCCACTCCCCACTCCCGTTTCACCTGCCTCCAGCCCCCACTCACGTTTCACCTGCCTCCACTCCCCACTCACATTTCACCTGCCTCCACTCCCCACTCACGTTTCACCTGCCTCCACTGCCCACTCACGTTTCACCTGCCTCCACTGCCCACTCACGTTTCACCTGCCTCCACTCACGTTTCACCTGCCTCCACTCCCCACTCACGTTTCACCTGCCTCCAGCCCCCACTCACGTTTCACCTGCCTCCACTCCCCACTCACGTTTCACCTGCCTCCACTCCCCACTCACGTTTCCCCTGCCTCCACTCCCCACTCACGTTTCACCTGCCTCCACTCCCCACTCATGTTTCACCTGCCTCCACTCCCCACTCACGTTTCCCCTGCCTCCACTGCCCACTCACGTTTCACCTGCCTCCACTGCCCACTCACGTTTCACCTGCCTCCAGCCCCCACTCACGTTTCACCTGCCTCCACTCCCCACTCACATTTCACCTGCCTCCACTGCCCACTCACTTTTCACCTGCCTCCACTCCCCACTCACATTTCACCTGCCTTCACTCCCCACTCACTTTTCACCTGCCTCCACTCCCCACTCATGTTTCACCTGCCTCCACTCCCCACTCACGTTTCACCTGCCTCCACTCCCCACTCACGTTTCACCTGCCCTCAGCCCCCCCTCCCCTCCCTTCACCTGTCCCCCGAATCACTTACCTGTCCTGCAGAGTGGAAGGCCTCGGTATTCTGCTCTTCGGCACCGTCCGTGCGCTGCTGAGGAGTGGGAGGGGCGCGCTGCTCCTCTCTCTCGTCCAGGCCGGCAGCTTCCGCTCTTCAGTGGCGGGCGCGCGCTGTTAGGGAGAGTGGGAGGGACAGCACAGCCCCCCTCCTTCCCAGCAGCGCACAGCACCACTGAGGAGACAGGCAGCATCAGCGCAACTTGCTGATGCTGTCTGTCATTACAACGGAGCGCCGGAAGGGAAAAGCAGTATGTCACTACCGGCGCTCCATTATCCGCTGCCGCTCTGCAAAGTAAAAAAAAAACAGGGAATCCTGCCGCTGCCACCATTGATAAAGTCACTAGTGCCCGGAGGAAAATAGAAAAAAAAAGTTAAAAAAAAACAACCTCCTGCTGCAGTGTCGCCCCCTAACAGGCACCGCCCTAGACACATGCCCATGGGTGCCTGGTGGCAAATACGGCCCTGCCTGCAACCGACGATACGCTGGCTTGCGTGTTGTCACCAGCACTGGAAGGAGCACCTTCTCTCGTACCTCTACCTCCATGTCCTAAACCCCTCTTTGCTCGCTTACCACCTGCATTTCGCTCCATGTTCAGAAAGATAAAAATTTAAGAAAGTATGGAAGAGTTTTTGACAGTCTCTTATTAAAAGACGGCAAATCACAGCTATTCTTAAATCCCTCTAATTTCCTACAGCTAACTAGGATTAGAAACTGAAATGTTTCTAGCGAATACCTGTGAAATGCGGTCTGGTGGAAGAACCGTAAGACAAAATCAACAGTGTTCTTCCTTCAGTTCCAGGGATTTACAACTGCCCAGTAGGACTAGGAATTGATAGTTTTCAACAAACTATCATACAAGTGCGCTATCTGCGCCAAACTGAGATTCAACGAGCGCAATAAAACTATTCAGAAGTTACACGGATGAGAAATTGCGTTTTTTGCAGCAATGACAAACGAGAACAGTTGCTAGAAAATTTTTCAGAATTGTCGTACAACGTGGCTATTTGAAAAAAACTAGGGCCGCACCACGTGCAATACAGCTATTTAAAAGTTATACAGATAACAAACGGTGGTTTTTGCACCAATGAAATACACCAACAGTAACTACAAAATTTCTGTATTCAAATTTAAGTACAAGGTGGCTCTATGAACAAAACTGGGCCACACCAAAGTAAGAAAAACACCTATTTGAAATGTATACGGATAATAAAAGGTGGTTTTTGCACCTATGAAATACACCTGAGGTGACTAGAAAAGTTCTGTATCCTATTGTACTGTAAGTACAAAGTGGGTCTTTGAACAAAACTGGGCTGCGCCAAAGTGAAAAAAAAGAAATTAAATTGTGTACTGATAATAATAGGTGGTTTTTGCACCTATGAAATACAACAGCAATTACTACCAAATTTCTGTATGGTAATATAAGTACAAGATGGGTCTTTCAACCAAAATGGCCTGCGCGAACGTGAAAAAAACCTAATTAAATTGTGTACGGATAATAAAAGGTGGTCTTTGCACCTATGAAATACACCTGCGGTGACTAGAAAAGTTCTGTATCCTATTGTAAGTACAAAGTGGGTCTTTGAACAAAACTTGGCTGCGCCAAAGTGAAAAACACGTAATTAAATTGTGTACTGATAATAATAGGTGGTTTTTGCACCTACGAAATACAACAGCAATTACTACCAAATTTCTGTATGGTAATATAAGTACAAGATGGGTCTTTTAATCAAAATGGCCTGCGCCAAAGTGAAAAAAACCTAATTAAATTGTGTATGGATAATAAAAGGTGGTCTTTGCATCTATGAAATACACCTGCGATGAATGGAAAAATTCTGTATCCTAATATAAGTACAGGCTGCACAATATACAAGGTAATATTTCACAAAAAACTGGCCAGAAACTGGTAATAAAAAGCCATTTCAATGCAGGTTCAAAGCAGTCTGGACTGCACAATATACACTCTCCTTTCAAAAGCCTGCCAGCCTGTCTGTCTGTGTTTGCCCGCACCCCGCCTCCCCCCGCGGCTGTACAGCGCTAGATGCTTCTTTCAAAGTCTCAGCCTAACTAACTAAAAACTGAAATTCTCTAATCTACCTATGTTCTAATGTCCACAGCTAAAAGCATAGTTGTCTCTGTGAACAAAGAGAACTGTGTCGCTGAGCTGTATTATGAGACACACTAACACACTGATGCTGAACAGGAAGGGCTGTTCTATGTAAAACGAGGTCATGGGATTTTTCCAGCCAATCACAACCATACACATCACAGTCATGACGTCGCACACCCAGCTCACCCTGCTCTATTCTCTAAACTGATTTGCTGGCCGCCAAAATGACAGGAAGCGCCGAAAATGGCGCGATATTAATAGATTATGCGCAGATTCTCACCTAAATTATCGCGTGATCGGAAAATTCCGATCAACCTAAAAACCGTGCCAATTTCAACTTTGTCGATTATAATCGCTCAACACTAGTGGAGACATTTAAAGGATCTCTGCACCATCCTTGGCAATTTTGAAGAGGCCACCAAAATGGTCAGTTGGAACGATGCCCTTGTAAGCATAACCATTGTGGTTATATTTTTACTGGAACACACATTAGGCACTCTGCGGCAGCAGGTCCCACCTGTGATGGAGGAGGAGGAGGCAGACACAGAGTCTTACTCGCGTGAGGATGTAGACGCCCAACTGTTTCGTAATTGTATAGGTCTTCTTTAGGCGGTATTTCAAGGTTGACGGCGGGTGCAGGACGGCAGGTCAGCTCACAGAGTAGAGCGCATGAAGCTAGCCAGGGTTTTGGTGACGGTCAGGATAAAGGAAGTGGAGGAGGATGAGGAGCAGGGGTGGACAGCACCAGTACTGATTACTCTTCAATGGTAAGAGATTGGCACAGATTACAGGAGGAGGAAGAAGAGGAGTAAGATTCTGTTAGTGCCCCTCGACCCCGAGGCTTGGGAGATCATGGCAGCATTGCACACATGCGTGTTATGATACTACTTTGCCTGCAATATTATCTACGCATCAAGGCAATAAAAATGAACAGTGAGATAAAGAGGCGGAGGGATCCTATCTGGTTTGAACTAGTTTTCTTGGCTGTGGCATATTAACTGCTTGCAGAGACAGAGCAGTGAGCTAGTTCTTTGTGAGGACTCCATCTTCCGGAGGAGTGAAGGGGTTTCAGCGCTGACACCCAGCTTCGCTGGAGACTACACAGGGTTTTTTTTTATTTTTTTTTTCAGTTGCACTACAAGCATAAAACAATTGCCATGCGTAAGATAAAGTTCCATGCTGCTGATGCTGGTGATGCCAAGGATGAGCTCAATAGAAGATTGGCACGGTTTTCAGCTAAATAAGCTCAACCATAAGTCGAACCAAAGTCAAAAAATGAAAAGGTAGCAGTAAGGGAACAGTCTGAGGACAAAAAATTTCCAGCAAAGGGAAAGAAAGGAGCAAAGGGTAAACAGACTGAAGAAGCTAACAAAGAAGTATGGAAGATCTGCCATTCGAAAACGGAGAGACAAAAAGTGATGAGGCCCCAGCATCTGATGGATACGTTTTTTTTATCAGTGCTTCCTATACCTCCCTTGTACAATGCAGAGGAATATTTTTATCAGCTGTTTTGTCAATGCAAGTTTTTAGTACTTTAATTCTAGATAACACATTTTTTAAAATAGGAAGGTAACCCACCACGTCTTTGTTTTTGAGCTTTTTAAATTGTATTAATTATTTTGGAATGCTATGCCCATTATATGCAGTTGTCAAATGTCTAGAAATTGCAATGAGGTGGTATCTGAACGAGAGGAGAGGGGCGCAAGCCTGGTTTTTTTCTTCTGACAAGATGGTTAAATGCGTAAAATACATTTTTATTTTTGTCTTTCTTTGTGACCTAATGCCTTCTGCTATTTTACTAGCAGATTCCATGACATGGCATAGGGATGGCAAAGCCCAGTGTTCCTATACTGGCTGACATGGAGGACACTTTTTATTTGTCTTAACATTTTAACTGTTCTCTGTACCCATATTGTCTAAGAATCCCTTAGTGTTGGATTTCCCTCTTAAAAAAAAGGAACAGCAAGTGCTGGGTGGCCACCCTCCTTGAACCACGTTACAAGACAAAATTGAGCAATTTCCTTCCACCCACACACATTGACAGTAGAATGCAGGAATATGAGACAGTGCTCATTGACCAACTCAAGACATCTTTTGCATCTTCCTCACATTCTAATGTCACAGTGGAACAACGTCAGCAACGTGACAGCAATAGAATCGCAATTAGCCACAGCAGGCCGTGTGGCAGAAGCATACTGGGTGACTTTTTTCACTTGTTTTTTACCATTTCACCAACAACTGCAAGGGCAGATGCAGGGCAGCATTCTGACACACAGAGACCACCTTAAAGGGGTTTTGCCACTATGTAATGTTGACGTGGGATCCTCCAAAATGGGAATTTAATCACTTTTCTAAATATATGTCATTAAAAATATTGCAGTCTGAGAGAGCTACAGGCTGCCTTACCTGCCCTTAGTTACTTCAATGCTTGTACTAGATACGACCAGGCAGAGTGAAAGAGCTGCTGGCTGGGCTTGCGCAGAGAAGACACCTTATCTGATGAGAGGGAGCTGAAGGCACCGGGTAGAAATATGTTTTCTTTTGTATACAGAAACCACTAGTTGTAGTGTGATTTTCTGAGTAGATCCCTGCTTTATCTGATGACAGGGAACATGAAGCCTTTCCAGAGGCTGAAGGAGCTTTCAAGCTGCTGTGGAGAAAAGCTGTTGTCTTTTGTATACAGATTCCACAAGTTGTAGTTTGATTATTTGAGTGAGAATTTAACATGATCCCTTATGCAGCTCTGTGCTCTGCCTTTCTGCGTCTCTCTCTCAGCTCCGTGGCTTGTTTACATTTGCTTCTTAGCAGATAAGGCACTTCCTGGCAAAACCCCTTTAAGACCATGGTCCATGATTACCAATGTTTTTGAACTTAGTCTGAAACCATTCAACTTCTGGGTGTCCAAACTGGACATTTCTTTCTATGGGAGATTGGGTAACAGTGTGTTGTGCAAGAACTCTACCCCCAAAAGTTAAAAAATAAAATTTTCTTCTATACGAATAATTTGCAACAAGTAATCAGTATTTGATATAGAGTTCTTTCTATAGGAGATTTGCTAACATTGTCCTCTGCACTAGCTGTGACCACAAAACAGCAAAAATCACTTTTTTGGGCCCTCAAGAAAATTTTCAAGGACCAACCAGTATTTGAAATAGATCTATTTCTATGGGACATTTCTTTTAACGGTCTCTCATGGAAGAACTCTGCTTCAAACACTGAAAAAGTTTTCTTCTTGAATGCCAAAAATTTGCTGCAAGCAGATAGCATTACAAATAGATTTCTTTATATGGAATATATGTTAACGGTGTCTCATGGAAGAACCCTGGCAGCAACACTGCGACACAGAACTCTTCTTGAATCGATATAATTCTCAACTAGCAAATAGGATTAGAAATAGAATTTTTTTTATGGAATATCTGTAGAATGGGGTCTTATGGAAGAATCCTGGCAGCAAAACAGCAAAACACAACTGTTCTTGAATCCCTATAATTTGCAAATAGAATTAGAAATAGAATTTTTTCAATGTAATATCTGTTAAAAGGGGTCTTATGGAAGAATCATTGCAGCAAAACAGTAAATCATAACTGTTCTTGAATCCCTATAATTTGCAAATAGGATTAGAAATTAGAATTTTTTCAAGAAATATCTGTTGAACGGGGTCTATACTGGAAGAACCCTCGGCAGCAAAACCCGCAAATCATGACTGTTTCTTGACTCCCTATAATTTGCTTATTGGATTAGAACATAGAATTTTTCAAATGGAATATTGCTTGAACGGGGTCTTATGGAAGAACCCTGGAGCAAAACAGCAAAATCACAACTGTTCTTGAATACCCTATTAATTAGGCAACTAGCAAATAAGATATGAAAAATAGATTTTTTCAATTTTAATATCTGTTGGGAATGGGAATCTTATGGAAGAACCCTGACAGCAACACAGCAAATTCTCAACTGTTCTTGAATCCCTATAATTTACAAATAGGATTAGAAATAGAATTTTTTCAATGGAATATCTGTTTAATGGGATCATATGGAAGAACCCTGACAGCAAAACAGCAAATCACAACTGTTCTTGAATCCCTGTAATTGGCAACCAGCAAATAGGATTAGAAATATAATTTTTTCAATGGAATATCTGTTGAAAAAGGGTTCTATATAAAAAAAACCTGACAGCATATCACAACTGTTTTGAATCCTGTAATTGGCAACTAGCAATTTGGATTACGAAATAAAATTGTTCTCAATGGAATATCTGTTTGAAACGGGGTCTGTATGGAAGAACCCTGGAAGCAAACAGCAAATCTTAATGTACTTGCAATCCCTGTAATTGGCAAATAGCACACAATTAGAATTAGAAAATATATTTTCTTCAAATGGAGGAAATGATGAATGGGGCTTTATTGATGACAACCTGACCAGCAACACGACAAATCACAACTGGAGCCCCGGTTCTTGTAGATCAACATTTTTTGTGCTTTGAGGATTGTGTTTGATTATTTATTAAATGGATATAATCCTTTTGTTTAAGATGGGTTCATATTGATGAACCCTGACAGCAAACAGCAAATCCAACTGTTCTTGCCATCCTTGAAATTGGCAACCAGCAAATAGGATTAGGAAATATATTTTTATCAAAGGATTTTTCTGTATTGAACGGGTTTTATGGAAGAACCCTGGCAGCAAACACAGCAAATCAAAAGTGTTCTTAAATCCCTAATTTGCCATTACCTAGCTAATAGGATTAGAAATATAATTTTTTTCTGTGGTATATCTGTACGAATGGGGGTCTTATGAAGAAACCTGGCAGCAAAACAGCAATTAACAAAACTGTCTTGTATCCATATTAATTTGCAACTAGCAAATTGGATTTGAAATGAATTTTTTCAATGGTATATCTGTTAAAAATGGGGTTTATGGAAGGAAACCTAGCAGCAAGACAGCAATTCACAAGTGTTCTTAAGCCTATAATTTTAAATAGCAAAATAGGATAAGAAATAGAATTTTTGCAATGAAATATCTGTAGATTGATGGTCTTATTGGAAGAATCACCTGGCAGCAAACAGCAAATCACGTGTTCCTTTAAAATCCCTATTATTTGCAACTCCGGGCAATATTGGGATTAGAAAATAGAATATCTGTTGAATGGGTCTTATGGAAGAAACGTGGCAGAAAAACATGCACAATCAAAGCTGGTCTTGAATCACTATATTTGCAAAAGAGCATTAGAAATATGAATTTTTTCAATGGTATATCGATTGAAAACAGGATCTTAATGGAAGATCACCTGGCTGCAAAACAGCAAATCACAAACTGTTCTGAATCCTATAATTAGCAACTAGGCCAAAGTAGATTAAAAATAGATCATTTTTCAATTGTGAATATCTGTTGAATGGGATCTTTTGGAACAACTTTTATCAGAACAAGCAATCAAAAACTGTTCTGAATCCCTGTAACTTGCTACTAGCAAATAGAATTAGAAATATAATGTTTTCAATGGAATGGAAGAATGGGGTCTTATGTAAGAACCCTGACAGCAACACAGCAAATCACAACTGTTCTTGAATCCCTATAATTTGCAACCAGCAAATAGGATTAGAAATATATTTTTTTTCAAAGGCAATATCTGTTGAACGGAGGTGTCTTATGAAAGATACCTAGGCTAGCAGCAACACAGCAAATCAAAAGTGTTCTTAAATCCCTATATTTGCAACTAGCAAATAGGATTAGAAATAGAATTTTTTCTATGGAATATCAGTAGAATGGGGTCTTATGGAAGAAAGGCTGGCAGCAAACAGACAAATCACATATTGTTCTTGAAATCCCTACTAATTTGCAAATAGGATAAGGTAATAGAATTTTTTCAATGTTATATCTCTTGAAAGGGGTCTTATGGAAGCAAAGTTGCAGCAATAAAAACCACAAAACACAAACTGTTCTTGCTTCCTATTAATTTTGCATTATAGGATTGAAATTTTAATTTGTCAATGGAACTTCTGTTCGATAAAACGGGGTCTTATGGAAGAAAACACCTGACAGACAACACAGCAATTTCACACTGTTCTTGAATCCCTATAATTTGCAAATAGGATTAGAAATATAATTTTTTCAATGGAATATCTGTTGAACGGGGTTGCATGGAAGAACACTGGAAGCAAAACAGCAAATCTTAACTGTTCTTGAATCCCTGTAATTGGCAACTAACAAATTGAATATAGAAATATTATTTTTTCAATAGAATGAGATGAATGGTGGTCTTATGGCAAGAACCCTACAGCAACACAGAAAAACAAACTTGTTCTTCGAATCCCTATAATTTTGCCAAAATAGTATTAGAAATATAATTTTTTCAATGGAATAATCTGTATAATGGGATCATATGGAAGAAAACTCTGACAGCAAATACAGCATATAACAAACTGTTCTTGAATCCCTGTTATTGGCAAACAGCAAATAGGTTTAGCAAATATAATTTTATCAAAGGGATATATCTGTTGATCGGGGTCTTATGGAGCAACCCTGGCTGCAAAATAGCAAATCAAAAAGTGTTCTTAAATACCCTATTATTTGCCAACTCAGCAAAATAGGATTAGAAATAGAATTTTTCTATGGATTATACATAGAATGGAGTCTAAATGGAAGAATCCTGGCTGCAATAAACAGCATTTCCACAAACTGTTCTTGAATCCCGACTAATTTTGCAAGAATGGATATGAAAATAGAATTTTTTCAATGCAATATCTGTTGAAAGGGGTCTTATGGAAGAACAGTTGCAGCAAAACCGCAAATCACAACTGTTCTTGAATACCTATAATTTGCAAATAGGATTAGAAATAGAATTTTTCAATGGAACATCTGTTGAACGGGGTCTTATGGAAGAACACTCGACAGCAAACACGAGCAAATCCACAACTGTTCTTGATCCTTTAATTTGCAAATAGGATTAGAAATAGAATTTTTCAATGGAATATCTGTTGAACGGGGTCGCATGGAAGAACACTGGAAGCAAAACAGCAAATAAAAACTGTTCTTGAATCCCTTTAATTGGCAACTAACAAATAGAATTAGAAATATAATTTTTTTCAATGGAATGGAAGAATGGGGTATTATGGAAGAACACTGACAGAAACACAGCAAATCACAACTGTTCTTGAATCCCTATAATTTACAAATAGGATTAGAAATATAATTTTTTCAATGGAATATCTGTTCAACAGGATCTTATGGAAGAACCCTGGCTGCAAAACAGCAAATCACAACTGTTCTTGAATCCCTAGAACTGGCAACTAGCAAATAGGATTAGAAATAGAATTTTTTCAATGGCATATCTGTTGAACGGGGTGCGTCTTATGGAAGAACCCCTGGGAAGCAATACAGCAAATCACAACTGTTCTTGAATCCCTGTAATTGGCAACTAGCAAATAGGATTAGAAATCTAATTTCTTCAATGGAATGGAAGAATGGGGTCTTATGGAAGAAACTACCTCGGCAGCAAACACAGCAAATCCACAAGTGTTCTTAAATCCCTATAATTTGCAACTAGCAAATAGGTTTAGAAATAGAATATCTGTTGAACGGGTTCTTATGGAAGAAACCTGGCAACAAAACAGCAAATCACAATTGGTCTTGAATCCGTATAATTTGCAAAGAGGATTAGAAATTGAATTTTTTCAATGGATTATCTGTTGAACGGGTTCTTAATGAAGAAACCTGGCAGCAAATCAGCAACTCACAACTGTTCTTTTATCGCTATAATGGCAAAATAGGATTTGTACATAGATTTTCTTTTTCAATGGAATATCTGTTTTAATGGGTTCATACGGCAAGAAAACCCTGACAGCAAAAACAGCAAATCACAACTGTTTCTTGAATCATGTAATTGAACAACCAGCTCAATACGGATAGAATATAAATTTTTTTCAAAGGAAACATCTGTTGATCGGCGGTCTTTATGGATGAACCCTGACAGCAACACAGCAAATCACCAAACTGATTCTTGAATCCCTATAATTTGCAAATAGGATTAGAAATATAATTTTTTTCAATGGTAATATCATTGTTTTGAACGGAAGGTTGCATGGAAGAACACTGGAAGCAAAACAGCAAATCTTAACTGTTCTTGAATCCATGTAATTGGCAACTAACAAATAGAATTAGAAATATAATTTTTTTCAATGGAATGGAAGAATGGGGTATTATGGAAGAACACTGACAGCAACACAGCAAATCACAACTGTTCTTGAATCCCTTTTATTTATGCAATTTGGAGTAGAAATTTATATTTTTTTCATTGGGAATCATCTGTTTTTAATGGGATCATATGGAAGAACCTGACAGCCAAATCACCGCAAATCACAACTGTTCTTGCATACCTGTTATTGGCGCAACAGCAATTTGGTTTTAGAATTCATAATTTTTTCAAAGGAATATCTGTTGAACGGGGTCTTATGGAAGAACCCTGGCAGCAACACAGCAAATCAAAAGTGTTCTTAAATCCCTATATTTGCAACTAGCAAATAGGATTAGAAATAGAATTTTTTCTATGGAATATCAGTAGAATGGGGTCTTATGGAAGAAACCTGGCAGCAAAACAGCAAATCACAACTGTTCTTGAATCCCTATAATTTGCAAATAGGATAAGAAATATAATTTTTTCAATGTAATATCTGTTGAAGGGGCCTTTTTCGGAAGAACAGTTGCAGCAAACCACAAATCACCAACTGTTCTTGAACTCCCTATAACGATTGGCAAATAGAATTAGAAATATAATTTTTCAATCGGAACATCTTGTTGAAAGGGGTTCATTATGGAAGAACCCTGCACAGCACACTCAGCAAATACAAGCTGTTCTTGGAATCCCTGTAATTGGCAACTCAACAAATTGAATTAGATATTAACTTGTTTCAATGGAATGGAAGAATGGGGTCTTATGGAAGAACACTGACAGCAACACAGAAAATCACATCTAGTTCTTGAATACCCTTTTAATTTGCAATTAGGATTAGATATATAATTTTTTTCATTGGTATATCTGTTGTGCAGGATCTTATGGAAGTACCTGCTGCAAAACAGCATTCACAACTGTTTTTATTGAATAACCTAGACGTACTGGGCAACTAGCAAATAGATTAGAAATAGAATTTTTTCTAATGGAATATCTGTTGAACGGGGTGCTTATGGAAGAAGAAATTGGAAGCAAAACAGCAAATCACAACTAGTTTTAAATTTACCTGTAATTGGCAACTGAGCTAAACAGGATTAGCAAAATATATTTCTTCAATGGATTGGAAGAAAGACATGTTTTCTGGGTACTTAGGGAAGAAACCTGGCAGTCAACACAGCAAATCACAAATGTTCTTAAATACTCTCTAATATTTTGCAACTAGCAAATAGGATTAGAAATAGAGGGTATATCTGTTGTAAAAGGGTTATTTATGGAAGAAACCTGGCAGCAAAACAGCAAATCACAATTGGTCTTGAATCCCTATAATTTCAAAGAGGATTAGAAATAGAATTTTTCATGGAAAACATCTGTTGACGGGGCCCGGGTCTTAATTGAAGAAAACACCTTTGGCAGCAACTCAGACAAATCACAACTGTTCTTTTATCGCTATAATGGCAAATAGCAATTAAGGATTAGAAATGAGTTTTTTTATCAATGGAATTATCGGTGTAATGGATCTTATGGAAGAAACATGACAGCCAATACCAGCAATCGCAACTGTTCTTGAATCCCTGTAATTGGCAACCAGCAAATAGGATTAGAAATATAATTTTTTCTAAGGAATATCTGTAGAATGGGGTCTTATGGAAGAATCCTGGCAGCAACACAGCAAATCACAAGTGTTCTTAAATCCCTATAATTTGCAACTCGTAAATATAATTAGAAATAGAATATCTGTTGAATGGGGTCTTATGGAATAACCCTGACAGCAAAACCACAAGCCACAACTGTTCTTGAATCCCTATAATTTGAAAATAGGATTAGAAATAGAATTTTTCAATGGGATATCTGTTGATCGGGGTCTTATGGAAGATCCCTGGCAGCAAAACAGCAAATCACAACTGTTCTTGAATCCCTATAATTAGCAACTAGCAAATAAGATTAAAAAATCTTTTTCCATTGAATATCTGTTTGAAATGGAAATCATTTTGGAACAATAACCCAGTATTCAGAACAGCAAATCAAAAAACTGTTCTTGAATCCCTCGTAATTGGCAACTACGGCAAATAGGAATTAGAATACATTTTGTTTTCAATGGAATGGAAAGAAATGGGGTCTTATGGATGAACCGCTGACAGCAACACAACAAATCAACAAACTGTTCTTGTATCCCCTGTATATTGGATACACAGGCAAATAGGTTTAGTTATTTTCATATATTTTTTCATAAGGATATATTCTGTTGATAACGGGGTATTATGGAAGAACAATTGGCCAAGCAATCACAGCAATATCAAATGTGTTTCTTAAGATTCCCGTAATATTTGCAACTAGCATATAGGATTTGATATTTAATTTTTTCTATGGAATATCAGTAGAATGGCTGGTCTTATGAGAAAACCTCGGCAGCAAAAAAAGCAATCAACATCTGTTTTGGAACCCATTAATTTGCAAAATAGGATAAGAAATATAATTTTTTCAATGTAATATCTTGTTGAAGGAGTCTCTATGGAAGAACTGTTGCAGCAAAACCCCGCCAATTCACCTATCTGTTTCTTGAATAATACTAATTTGCAAAAATTGGGATTACGAATAGATTTTTTCAATGTGAACATTTTTCCCACCCCTGTTGCAAACGGGGTCTCTCATGGAAGGAAATAACCTGACAGCAACACAGCAATCAACAATATGTTCTTTGCTATCCATATTAAGTGCATAAATAGGATTAGAAAATGATTTTTTCAAATGGAATATCTGTTGAACGGGGGTTCGCTTGGAAAGAACCCTGGCTGCTAAACTGCAAATCTACAACTGTTCTTGAATCCCTGAACATGGCAACTGCATAATAGGATTAGAAATAGAATTTTTTCAAATGGAATATCTGTTGACACGGGGGTTCTTATTGGAAGAATACTTGGAAGCAAAACAGAAAATCAATACTGTCTTAAATCCCTGATAATTGGCAAACTAGCAATCAGGATTAGATATATAATTTCCTTCAAATGGAATGGAAGAATGGGTGGTCTTATGGAAGACACCCTGGCAGAATCAGCAAAATCACAAATGTTCATATATCCCTATAATTTGCAACTAGCAAATAGGATATAGAAATAGAATATCATGTTTGAACGGGTTCTTATGGAAGAAACCTGGCAGCAAAACAGCAAATCACAATTGGTCTAGAATCCCTATAATTTCAAAGAGGATTAGAAATAGAATTTTTCAATGGAAAATCTGTTGAACGGGGTCTTAATGAAGAAACCTGGCAGCAACACAGCAAATCACAACTGTTCTTTTATCGCTATAATGGCAAATAGCAAATAGGATTAGAAATAGATTTTTTTTTCAATGGAATATCGGTTTAATGGGATCATATGGAAGAACCCTCACAGCAAAACAGCAAATCGCAACTGTTCTTGAATCCCTGTAATTGACAACCAGCAAATAGGATTAGAAATATTATTTTTTCAAAGGAATATCTGTAGAATGGAGTCTTATGAACGCAAATTCTGCAGGCCAACTCAGCACAAAATCACAAAGCCTTGTCTTAAATCCTATAACTTGCAATACTCGTAAATATAATTCTTAGAATATAATATATCTGGTTGAATGGGGGTCTTATGGAATAACAATGTCAGCAAAACCAAAAGCACCACTAAAACTGTTCTTGAATCCCTCATAATTTGCTAAATTGGTTTAGAAATAGGACATTTTTTCAATTGGGAATATATGTCTTGATCGGGGTCTGATGGTAGAACCCTGCAGACCAAAATCAGCCAAATCACAACTGTTCTTGAATCCCTATATATTAGAGCACAATAGCAAATAAAGATTAAAAATAGATCTTTTTCAATTGAATATCTCTGTTGATTGGGATCTTTTGGAACAACCCTGCTAATTCAGAACAGCAAATCAAAAAACTGTTTCTGAATCCCTGTAATTGGCAACTAGCAACATAGAATTAGAAATATAATGTTTTCTCTATGGAATGGAAGAATGGTGGTCATTATGGAGAACCACTGACAGCATACACCGCAAATCACAACTGTTCTTGAAATCCCTTGTAAATTGGCAACCAGCAACTAATAGGTTTTAGAAATATATTATTTTCAAAGGAATATCCTTGTTTGAACGGATCGGTCTTATGGAAGAACGCTGGCAGAAACACAGCAAATCATACAGGTGATTCTTAAATCCCTATATTTGCAATTAGCAAATAGGATTAGAATAGATTTTTTATATGGTTTATCAGTTAGATTTGGGGTCTTATGGAAGAAACATGGCAGGAAAAACAGCACAATCACAAATGTTTTGAATCCCTTTTAATTTGCTAACTAGGATAAGAAATATAATTTTTTCAATGTATATCATGTTGTAATAGGTGTCTTATTGGAAAGAAAAGTTGTTGCAGCAAAACCGCAAATCACAACTGTTCTTGAATCCCTATAATTTGCAAATGGGATTAGAAATAGAATTTTTCAAAGGAACATCTGTTGAACGGGGTCTTATGGAAGAAACCTGACAGCAACACAGCAAATCACAACTGTTCTTGCATCCCTATAATTTGCAAATAGGATTAGAAAAAGATTTTTTTCAATGCAATATCTGTTTCATGGGATCATATGGAAGACCACTGGCAGCAAAACAGCAAATCACAACTGTTCTTGAATTCCTGTAATTGGGCAACCTGCAACTTAGGATTAGAAATATAATTTTTTCAACTGGTTAATCTGTTTTAACTGGGTATCTATAGAAAAAACCCTGACAGCAAATCAGCAAAATCCACAAACTGTTCTTGTATCCCTGTAATTGGCAGCTAGCAAATAGGATTAGAAATAGAATTGTTTCAATGGAATATCTGTTGAACGGGGTCGTATGGAAGAACACTGGAAGCAAAACAGCAAATCTTAACTGTTCTTGAATCCCTGTAATTGGCAACTAACAAATAGAATTAGAAATATAATTTTTTCAATGGAATGGAAGAATGGGGTCTTATGGAAGAACCCTGACAGCAACACAGCAAATCACAACTGTTCTTGAATCCCTATAATTTGCAAATAGGATTAGAAATAGAATTTTTTCAATGGAATATCTGTTTAATGGGATCATATGGAAGAACCCTGACAGCAAAACAGCAAATCACAACTGTTTTTGAATCCCTGTAATTGGCAACCAGCAAATCGGATTAGAAATAGATTTTTTTCAAAGGAATATCTGATGAACGGAGTCTTATGGAAGAACCCTGGCAGCAACACAGCAAACCACAACTGTTCTTGAATCCCTATAATTTGCAAATAGCAAATAGGATTTGAAATTGAATTTTTGCAATGGAATATCTGAAAAATGGGGTCTTTGGAAGAATCCTGGCAGCAACACAGCAAATCACAAGTGTTCTTATATCCCATATTATATGCAACTCGGAAAAATAGGATTAGAAATATGACATATCTGTTGATATGGGGTCTTATGGAAGAAACGTCGGCAGAAATCAGCAAATCAAAACTGGCTATTGAATTCCCTATAATTTGCAAAGAGCATTAGATTTGAATTTTTTCAATGGGATTATCTTTTGAACAGGTTCTCTATGGAAGAACTCTGGCTGCAAAAAACAGCGAAAAATCACAACCTGTTCTTGGAATACTAGAATGGAAACTAGCAAATAGGATTCCGAATAGAATTTTTTCAATGGAAATCTGTTGAACGGGGTCTTATGGGAAGAACCACTGGAAGCAATAACAGCAAATCACAAACCTGTTCTTGAATCCCTGTTAATTGGCATATCTCAGCAAATAGGTTTAGATATCTATTTCCATCAATGGAATGGAAGAATGGGGGGTCTTATAGAAGAAAAACCCTTTGCCGGCAGCAACACAGCAAATCACAAGTTTTCTTAAATCCATATAATTTGCAAAACTTAGCTAATTAGATCTAGAAATAGAATATCTGTTGAACGGGTTCTTATGGAAGAAACCTGGCAACAAAACATCAAATCACAATTGGTCTTGAATCTGTATAATTTGCAAAGAGGATTAGAAATAGAATTTTTTCAATGGAAAAATCTGTTATCTTTTTGTACGGTGGTTTTGGTTTTTATTGAAGAAACCTAGGCAGAACACAGCAAATCCAACAAAATGTTCTTTATCGCTATATGGCAAATAGCAAATTGGGATTAGAAATAGATTTTTTTTCATATGGTAATCATCGGTTTATTGGGATCTTATTGAAGTAACCAGACAGCACAAAACAGCAAAACCACAACTGTTCTTGAATCCCTGTAATTGGCAACCAGCAAATAGCGATTAAGATATATAATTTTCTCTAAGGAATATCCTGTAGAATGGGGTCTTATGGAAATGAATCATGGCAGCATACACAGCAAAATAACTAAGTGTTCTTAAATCCCTATAATTTGCAACTCGTAAATAGGATTAGAAATAGAATATCTGTTGAATGGGGTCGTATGGAAGAACCCTGACAGCAAAACCGCAAACCACAACTGTTCGTGAATCCCTATAATTTGCAAATAGGATTAGAAATAGAATTTGTCAATGGGATATCTGTTAGGGAAGGGTCTTATGGAAGAACCCATGGCCAACAAAACAGCAAGTCACAACGTTCATTGAATCACTTGAACTGGCACTAGGGCAAATAGGATTAGAAATAGAATTTTTTCAATGGAATATATGTCTGAATAGGATCTTATGGAAGCTGACCCTGGCACTGCAAAAAAACAGCAAATCACAACCTGCTCTTGAATCCCTAGGAACTGGGCAACTAGCAAATAGGATTAGAAATATTAGTTTTTTCAATGGTATATCTGTTGTAAAAGGGGTTCTTATGGACAGACACCCATGGAAGCAAACAGATAATCACAATTGTTCTTAATCCCTGTAATTGGCAACATAGCAAATCGGAATTAGAAACTATAATGTTTTTCATTGGAATGGTAAGATTGGGGCTCTTATGGAAGAACCATGACAGAACAGAGCAAAACTCACAACTGTTCTTGAAATCCCTGTAATTGGCATACAGCAAATAGGTTTAGAAATTTAATTTTTTCATAGGAACTATCTGTTGAACGGGGTTCTATATGGAAGAACTATGGCAAGCAACACAGCAAATCAAATGTGTTCTTATATCCCATTGATTTGCAACTAGCATATTGGATATAGAAATATTATTTTTATATGGAATTTCAGTAAGTATGGGAGTCTTATTGGAAGAAACCTGGCTGCAAAACAGCAATTCACAAACTGTTCTTGAATCCCATATAATTTGCAAATAGGATTAGAAATAGAAATTTTTTAATGGAACATCTGTTGTACGGGGTACTTATGAAGAACCTGGCAGCAAAACAGACAAATCTAACAAAACTGTTCTTGATCCTGTTAATTGGCAACCTGCAAATAGTATTAGTAATATTATTTTTTCAATGGAAATATCTGTTTAACAAGGGTCTTATAGAAAATAAACCCTCGACAGCCAAAACTGCAAATCACACAACTGTTCTTGAATCCCTGTAATTGGCAGGTAGGCAAATAGGGATCTAGTAATAGAATTGTTTAATGGAATATCTGTTTGAACGGAGGTCAGTATGGAAGAAATTGGCAAGCAAACAGCTAATCTTCACTGTCTTGTATCACCTGCTAATTGGGAATCTAACAAATAGAATTCAGAATTATATTGTTCTTCAATGGAATGGAAGAATGGGGCCTTATGGAAGAACCCTGACCAGCAAACCACAGCAAATCAACAAATGTTCTTGAATCCCTGTAATGGCAACCAGCAAAATAGTTTAGAAATATAATTTTTTCAAGGAATATCTGTTGAACGGGGTCTCTATGAATGAACAACCCTGGCTAGGAAACACAGCAAATCAATAAAAGTGTTTTAAATCCCTATATTTGCAACTAGCAATATAGGTTAGATAATTATTTTTTTCAAAAGGAATTATTGCTTGTTTCGGGTGTCTTTATTGATAGAAACCTAGGCAGCAAAACAGCTAAATCTACAACCGTTATTGACACTCCCTTATCAATTTGCAATTAGGATATGAAATATTTTTTCAATGTAATATCTGTTGAAAGGGGTCTTATGTGTAAGAAAAACAGTTGACTGAAAAACCGCCAAATCACAAACTGTTCTTGAATACCTATAATTTGCAAATAGGATTTGAAATGAATTTTTCCAAAGTGGAACATCTGCTTTGATCGGGGTCTTTATGGAAGAAACCCTGACAGCAAAACAGAAATCACAACTGTTCGGAATACCTATAATTTGCAATATAGGATTAGAAATATAATTTTTTCAATGGAATATCGGTTTAATGGGTTCATCAGGAAGACCCTAGGCACAGCAAAACAGCAAATAACACTGTTCTGATCCCGGTAATTGGCAAAAAGCAATAACTTGGATTAGAAATTATTATTTTTTCAATGGAATTTTAGTTTAACAGGGTCTTATAGAAAAACCCTGACAGCAAAACAGCAAATCTTAACTGCTCTTGAATCCCTGTAATTGGCAACTAACAAATAGGATTAGAAATATCATTTTTTCAATGGAATGGAAGAATGGCGGTTTATAGGAAGAATCACATGACCAGCAACACAGCAAATCACAAAAACTGTTCCTTTGATCCCTATAATTTTACAATATGGATTAGAAATATAATTTTTTCAATGAAATATCTGTTTAATGGGATCATATGGAAGAACCCTGACAGCAAAACAGCAAATCACAACTGTTCTTGAATCCCTGTAATTGGCAACCAGCAAATAGGTTAGAAATAGATTTTTTCAACAGGATTATCTGCTTTGAACGGTGTCTTATGGAAGAACCCTGACAGCAAAACAGCAAATCACAACTGTTCTTGAATCCCTGTAATTGGCAACCAGTAAATAGGATTAGAAATAGATTTTTTTCAAAGGAATATCTGTTGAACGGTGTCTTATGGAAGAACCCTGGCAGCAACACAGCAAATCACAAGTGTTCTTAAATCCCTATAATTTTCAAATAGCAAATAGGATAAGAAATAGAATTTTTGCAAGGGAATATCTGTAGAATGAGGTCTTATGGAAGAATCCTGGCAGCAACACAGCAAAATTTACAAGTGTTCTTAAATCCCTATTATTTGCAACTCGGAAATAGGATTAGAAATAGAATATCTGTTGAATGGGGTCTTATGGAAGAAACGTGGCAGAAAAAACAGCAAATCAAAACTGGTCTTGAATCCCTATAATTTGCAAAGAGCATTAGAAATAGAATTTTTTCGATGGAATATCTGTTGAACAGGATCTTATGGAAGAACTCTGGCTGCAAAACAGCAAATCACAACTGTTCTTGAATCCCTAGAACTGGCAACTAGCAAATAGGATTAGAAATAGAATTTTTTCAATGGAATATCTGTTGAACGGGGTCTTATGGAAGAACCCTGGAAGCAAAACAGCAAATCACAACTGTTCTTGAATCCCTGTAATTGGCAACTAGCAAATAGGATTAGAAATATAATTTCTTCAATGGAATGGAAGAATGGGGTCTTATGGAAGAACCCTGGCAGCAACACAGCAAATCACAAGTGTTCTTAAATCCCTATAATTTGCAACTAGCAAATAGGATTAGAAATAGAATATCTGTTGAACGGGTTCTTATGGAAGAAACCTGGCAGCAAAACAGCAAATCACAATTGGTCTTGAATCCGAATAATTTGCAAAGAGGATTAGAAATATAATTTTTTCAATGGAAAATCTGTTGAATGGGGTCTTAATGAAGAAACCTGGCAGCAAAACAGCAAATCACAACTGTTCTTTTATCGCTATAATTGGCAACTAGCAAATAGGATTAGAAATAGATTTTTTTCAATGGATTATCTGTTGAATGGGATCTTATGGAAGAACCCTGACAGCAAAACAGCAAATCACAACTGTTCTTGAATCCCTATAACTAGCAACTAGCAAATAAGATTAAAAATAGATCTTTTTCAATTGAATATCTGTTGAATGGGATCTTTTGGAACAACCCTGTAATCAGAACAGCAAATCAAAACTGTTCTTGAATCCCTGTAATTGGCAACTAGCAAATAGAATTAGAAATATAATGTTTTCAATGGAATGGAAGAATGGGGTCTTATGGAAGAACCCTGACAGCAACACAGCAAATCACAACTGTTCTTGAATCCCTGTAATTGGCAACCAGCAAATAGGTTTAGAAATATAATTTTTTCAAAGGAATATCTGTTGAACGGGGTCTTATGGAAGAACCCTGGCAGGAACACAGCAAATCAAAAGTGTTCTTAAATCCCTATATTTGAAAATAGAAAAAGGGTTAGAAATGAATTTTTTTATGGAAAAATCAGTGAATGGGGTTTATTGAAGAAACCTGGCAGCAAAACAGAAAATCACAACTGTTCTTGAATCCCTATAATTTGCAAATAGGATAAGAAATATAATTTTTTCAATGTAATATCTGTTGAAAGGGGTCTTATGGAAGAACAGTTGCAGCAAAACCGCAAATCACAACTGTTCTTGAAACCCCATAAAATTTTCAAAAAAGGATTAGAAAAGAAATTTTTTAAAAGGAACATTGTTTTACGGGGTCTTTGGGGAAAAACCCTGGGAGCAAAAAAAGCAAAACACCCAATGTTCTTGAAACCCTTAATTTTTCAAATAGGATTAGAAATATAATTTTTTCAAGGAAAATCTGTTTTTAAAAGGGATTTATATGGAAGAACCTGGGGAGCAAAACAAACAAAAAACACAATGTTTTGAATTTGTAATTGGAACAGCAAATAGGATTGAAATATTTAAATTTTTTTAATGGAATATTGTTTAACAGGGTTTTATAGAAAAACCCCGACAGCAAAACACAAAATCACAATGTTTTGGGAAACCCCATAATTGGCAGTAGCAAAAAGGATTAGGAAAAAAGAAAATTGTTTCAATGGAATAAATTTTTTGAAGGGGTGTATGGAAGAAAATGGAAGCAAAACAGAAATCTTAAAATGTTCTTGAATTTTCCCTGTAATTGGCAACTAACAAATAGAAATTTGAAATATAATTTTTTTCATGGAATGGAAGAAGGGGTATTATGGAAAAAACATGACAGAAACACAGAAATCACAACTGTTTTGAATCCCCATAATTTTAAATAGGATTTTGAAATAAATTTTTTCAATGGAATATTGTTTAAAGGGAATTTTTGGAAAACCCTGACAGCAAAAAAGCAAATTTACAATGTTCTTTAATCCCTTTTAATTCGGCAACCAGAAATTTGGATTAGAAAATAGAATTTTTTCAAAGGAATAAACTGTTGAATGGGTCTTATGGGGAAAAACCCTTGGGAAACAAACCCCCGCAAACAAAAATGTTCTTGAAAACCTATAATTTTTCAAATAGAAAATTGGATTTGAAATGGAATTTTTTTCAATTTTGGTATCTGTAAAATGGGGTTTATGGGGAAAAACCCCGGCAGCAACACAGCAATCAAAAAATGTTCTTAAAAACCCATATTTGCAAATAGCCCAAAAAGGGTTAGAAATAGAAATTTTTTATGGAAAAACAGTAGGGAAAGGGGGCTTATGGAAGGGAAACCCCCCAGCAAAAAAAGCAATCACAACTGTTCTTGGGAAACCCTATAAATTTTCAAATAGAATGAGAAAATAAAAATTTTTTCAATGCAATATTTTGTTGAAAGGGCTTAGGAAAAACAGTTGCAGCAAAACGGGGAAAAAACCCCAAAATGTTCTTTAATACCCATAATTTTCAAAAAGGGTTGAAAAAAGAATTTTTTTAATGGAAAAATCTGGTTTAAAAGGGGTTTTTATGGAAAAAACCCCCGGCAGCAAACAGCAAATCACAACTGTTCTTGAAACCCCCATAAATTTTCAATAGGATTAGAAATTTTAAAATTTTTTTAAAAAGGAAAATCTGGGGTTAAAGGGATCCCCATGGGAAAAAAACCCCGGCAGCAAAAAAAGCAAAACCAAATGTTTTGAATCCCTGTAATTTGGAACCCGCCCAAAAAGGATTTGAAATATAATTTTTTTAATGGGAAAATTTTTTTTAAAGGGTCTTTTTAGAAAAACCCCCGGGCAGCAAAACGCAAATCAAAAAACTGTTCTTGAAACCCCGTAATTGGCAGCTTTGACATAGGATTTGAAAAATTTTAAATTTTTTTCAAAGAATATCTGTTTAAGGGGGCGTATGGAAGAAACTGGAAGCAAAAAGCAAATCTTAAATTTTTCTTAAATCCCTGTAAAAATTTGGGAACTAACAAAAAAAATTTAAAATATTAAAATTTTTTTAAAGGGAAAGGAAGTATGGGGTATTATGGAAAAAACATGACAGGGAACACAGCAAATCCAAGGGTTTTGAATCCCATAATTTACTAATAGGATTTGAAATAGAAAATTTTTTAAAGGGGAAAATTGTTTAATGGGTTTTTGGAAGAAACCCCGACAGAACACAGCCCAAACCAAATGTTTTGAAACCCCATAAATTTTCAAATAGGATTAGAAAAGGGAAATTTTTTTAATGGAATAAACTGTTTAAAGGGGGTTAAAATGGAAAATGACAGCAAAAAGCAAATTTAAAGGGTTTTTGGGAAACCTGTAATTTTCAACCCGTAAATAGGATTAGGAAAAAAGATTTTTTAAAGGAATATTTTGTTTTAAATGGGTTTATGGGGAAAAAACCCTGGCAGCAACACATCAAATCACAAGTGTTCTTAAATCCCTCTAATTTTCAAATAGCAAATAGGATAAGAAATAGAATTTTTGCAATGGAATATCTGTAGAATGAGGTCTTATGGAAGAATCCTGGCAGCAACACAGCAAATCACAAGTGTTCTTAAATCCCTATTATTTGCAACTCGGAAATAGGATTAGAAATAGAATATCTGTTGAATGGGGACTTATGGAAGAAACGTGGTAGAAAAACAGCAAATCAAAACTGGTCTTGAATCCCTATAATTTGCAAAGAGCATTAGAAATAGAATTTTTTCAATGAAATATCTGATGGACAGGATCTTATGGAAGAACCCTGACTGCAAAACAGCAAATCACAACTGTTATTGAATCCCTAAAACTGGCAACTAGCAAATAGGATTATAAATAGAATTTTTTCAATGGAATATCTGTTGAACGGGGTCTTATGGAAGAAACTTGGAAGCAAAACAGCAAATCACAACTGTTCTTAAATCCCTGTAATTGGCAACTAGCAAACAGGATTAGAAATATAATTTCTTCAATGGAATGGAAGAATGGGGTCTTATGGAAGAAGAACCCCTGGGCAAGTCTAGACCAGCAATCACAAGTGTTCTTAAATCCCTCATTATTGCAACTAGCAAAAAGGATTAGAAATAGATATCTAGTGACAACGGGTTCTTTATGGAAGGAAACACCTGCAGCAAAACAGACAAAATCAACAATTGGTCTTGAATCCGAATAATTTGCAAAGAGGATTAGAAATAGAAATTTTTCAATGGAAAATCTGTTGAACGGGGTCTTAATGAAGAAACCTGGCAGCAACACAGCAAATCACAACTGTTCTTTTATCGCTATAATGGCAAATAGCAAATAGGATTAGAAATAGATTTTTTTCAATGGAATATCGGTTTAATGGGATCATATGGAAGAACCCTGACAGCAAAACAGCAAATCACAACTGTTCTTGAATCCCTGTAATTGGCAACCAGCAAATAGGATTAGAAATAGAATTTTTACAAAGGAATATCTGCAGAATGGGGTCTTATGGAAGAATCTGGCAAGCAACATCAGCACATCACAAAGTGTTCTTAAATCCCTATAATTTGCAGAACTCGTAAATAGGTATTAGGAAATAGAATATCTGGTGAATGGGTCTTTTGGAAGAACGCCCTTGACAGCAAAAACCGCAAACCACAACTGTCTTGAATCCCTATAATTTGCAATAGAGATTAGATAATAGAATTTTTCAATGGGATATCTGTGATCGGGGTTTTGGAAGATCCCTGGCAGCAAAAAGCAAATCACAACTGTACTTGATTCCATAAATAGCAATACTAGCAAATAGATTAAAAAAATCTTTTCCCATTGAATATCTGTTGATAATGGGATCTTTTTGGAACACTGTAATCAGAACATGCAAATCAAAACTGTTTTTGGAATCCCTGTAATTGCAACTAGCAATGAATTAGAAATTATATGTTTTCAATGGAATGGAAGAATGGGGTCTTATGGAAGAACCCTGACAGCAACACAACAAATCACAACTGTTCTTGAATCCCTGTAATTGGAAACCAGCAAATAGGTTTAGAAATATAATTTTTTCAAAGGAATATCTGTTGAACGGGGTCTTATGTAAGAATGGCAGCAAACGCAAATACAACTGTTATTTAATCCCTATAATATGCAACAGCAAATAGGAAATTTTAAAAAGGGAAATTTTTTCAATTGGGAAAAACTGTAAAATGGGGTCTTAAAAAAGAACCCTGGCAAACAAGACAACAAATCACAAAAGGGTTTTTTAAAAACTCTATAATTTGCAAACAGCAATTTGGGGTTAAAAAAATAAAAATTTTTGCAGTGGAAAAATCTATTAAAATGGGGGGCTTAAACGAAGAATTTCCCGGCAGCAAACAGAAATCCCCAAAATGTTTTTAAATCCCAAAAATTTGCAACCCCGTTTCATAGGATTAGAAAATTATTTCTGTTGAAAGGAGTCTTATGGGAAGAAAGTGGCAGAAAAAGCAAATTTTAAAAAAATGGTTTTTGAAAACCCCATAAATTTTCAAAAAAACATTAGAAAAAAGAATTTTTTCAAAGAAATTCTGATGGACGGAATTTTTTTATGGAAACCTGACTGCAAAAAAAAGCAAATCAAACGTTATTGAAACCCTAAAATGGCAACTAGCAAATAGGGTTATAAAAAAGAATTTTTTCAATGGAAAATTGTTTAACGGGGGCTTATGGAAGAACCCCGGAAGAAAAAAAGATTTTTTCCAAAATGTTTTTTGAATCCCCGTAATTGGCAAAAAAACAAATTTGGATTAGGGAAAAATAATTTTTTTCAATTTGGAAAGGAAGAAAGGGGTTTTATGGAAGAACCCCGGGGAGGAAAAACAGCAAAACAAATTGTTCTTATAATCCAAAAATTTGAAATAGCAAATTTGTTTTTTGAATAAGAATATCTGTTGAACGGGGTTTTTATGGAAGAAACCTTTGGGACAACAAAAAAAGCAAAAACAAATTGGTTTTGAATCCGTTTTAATTTGCCAAAAAAGGATTTTTTAAAAAGAATTTTTTTAATGGAAAAACCTGTTTTAAAGGGGTCTTAATTTAAGAAACCTGGGAGCAAAACAGAAATAACCCAAATTTTCTTTTATCGCTGTAAAATTTGGGAACTAGCCAAAATGGATTAGGGAAATTTGATTTTTTTTTAAAGGATTATCTGTTGAAAAGGGTTTATGGAAGAACCCCGACAGCAAAACAGCAAATTACAAGTGTTCTTAAACCCCATAATTTGCAATGAAATAGGATTTGAAAAATTAATATTGTTGAACGGGTTTTTAAAGGAAGAAACCTGGCAACAAAACATAAATCACAATTGGTTTTTGAAAACTTTTTAAAATTTTCAATAGGGGGATTAGAAATAGAATTTTTTTAATGGGGAAAAATTGTTGAACGGGTTTTTTAATTTAAGAAAACCCGGCAGCAAAAAAGCAAAAAAAAATGTTTTTTTTCGCTATAATTGGCAAAAATAGCCAAATAAGAAATTTGAAAATATAATTTTTCCAAAAGGATTATCGTTGAAAGGGATTTATGGGGAACCCTGACAGCAAAACAGTAAACTACAAGTAATCTTAAATCCCTATAATTTGCAACGTGCAAATAGTATTAGACAGAGAATATCTGTTGAACGGGTTCTTATGGAAGAAACCTGGCAACAAAACAGCAAATCACAATTGGTCTTGAATTCCCTTTTTAAATTTTCAAAAAAGGGGTTAGAAATAGAATTTTTTCAATGGAAAACCCGTTTAACCGGGGGCTTATTTTAAAAACCTGGCAGCAAAACAGCAAAAAACAATTGTTCTTTTATCGCTTTTAATTGGGAACTAGCAAAAAGGATTTTGAAATAGTTTTTTTTTAATGGATTATCTGTTGAATGGGTTTTTATGGAAGAACCCTGCAGCAAAACAGCAAATTAAAAGTGTTTTTTTGAATTTCCCCTTTTTTTGCAAAATACAAAAAGGATTAAAAAATAGAATTCTGTTGGGAAAGGGGTTTTTATTGGAAAAAATGGCAAACAAAAAAAAGCAAATTACAATTGGTCTTTAAACCGTATGATTTGCAAAAGGATTAGAAATGTTAAAATTTTTTTTTTGGATTTTTTGTTGAATGGGTCTTAATGAAGAACCCCCGACAGCAAAAACAGCAAATTTACAATGTCTTGAAAACCCCGTAATTTTGGGAAATAACCCAAAAAGGGGTTTGAAATAGAAATTTTTTTAATGGGAAAGGAAGAATGGGGTTTTTTATGGAAAAAACCCCCTGGGGAGCAAAACAGCAAATTTTTAAAGGGGGTTCTTTAAAACCCCTTTTAAATTTGCAATTTTTGCAAATAGGATTTGAATTATTAAAAGTGTTTGGAAAAAGGTTCCTTTTGGAAGAAAAATGGCAACAAACAGCAAATTTAATTGGGTTTTGAATCCCTATAATTTGCAAAGGGGATTAGAAATACATTTTTAAAAGGAAAAATTGTTGAAGGGATTTAATGAAGAAAATGGCAGCAAAACTGCAAATCAACTGTTTTTTTATTTGCTTTTAAATTTTGGGGCCCCTAGGGAAATTTGGATTAGAATTAGAATTTTTTCCCCTGGATTATATGGGTTTAATGGGATGTAGGAAAAAAACCCGGGGAGCAAAACAAACAAATTGAAAAGTGTTCTTAATTCCTTTTTTAATTTGCAACTAGCAAATAGGATTGAAAAAATTAAATTTTTTCAATGGAATATTTGTTAACGGGTGTTATGGAAAAACCTGACGCAAACAGCCAAAACACAAATGTTCTCAAATCCCTATTAATTTGCAATAGAGCTAAACCTTTTTAAACTTTTTCCCCTGGGGTGTACCCAAAACAAAGGGGTATGCCCCCCTTTTTGGGGGGCTCAGACTAAAAATGTGAAAGTTCAAGGGCAACAATTCAAAATTCCCCTAACTTTTGCTTTTGGTTAAATTTCCCCAGGCTTTTGTCCCAAAAACCCCTAACTTAAATTTTAAATTGCAGCTTTTTTCCCTTTTTTAAAAACCCCTTTTGAAAAGGGGGTGCCTGCAGGGATTCAAAAATGCAGGGCACAAGAGCAATGGGTTCAGTTTGGATTTAATTTTAAAATGGCATTCAACAGGAAATACAGTGTAATACAAAAGGAAAAGGGGGCATGTTTTTTCAGCAGCCAATGAAAATTCCCAAAATCCTCAGGTGATGTTTTTGGGGCACTTTTAATTTTCCCGCCCTGATTTTGGGTTGCACCAAAAGTACAGGAAGCAGCTCAAAATGGGAAAATAAAAAATGGCGCGGCGGGAAAGCAGTGACGAAACCCCCCTTTTTAGAATACCTTTAAAAAACTTGGTTCCGTTTGAGTTCTAAAAATCCATAAAGTTCTACTTGAACAAACCTTTTTGGAAAAGGTTTGGGTTAAAAACTAAATTTTGGGGTTTTTAATTGCAATTAGTGGGAGGGCCCCATGGGGGCTAAGTCCCCACCCTCGATTGTAATCTTTTAAAATGTCATGGTGGGAGTTTTTTTTTACATAAAAAACATGAAAAAATTTTTGTGAAATATATAAATGGCAAAGGGCGATATGGTGGACGATTTTTACTGGTTTGGAAAAGGGGGATAGTTTGTCCTTTGTTGATTTTAGCAATACATCAATAGCAAAGATTTAAAATTTTGCCCCTTTAATTTCCAAATTTCGTATTTGGGGGAAAAATCTTTCCTGGATTTCAAAATTTCATGTAAATAATATAGAACATAAAGTATATACTACGCTGTATCGAAAACCACTAGATAGAAACACCATCCTACAGGCTGACAGCTGTCACCCTATACACACTACTATGGCTATCCTAATGGGTGAGTTCACCAGGGCCAGGAGGGCCTGTACGTATGATGTTGATTACAAAAAAGAATGTGCTTTGATTAACAGAAAATAAAAAGCTAGGGGATATACTAAAACATTGTTAACACAGGCGGAATGTAAAGTGCAACAGAATACACAATTATCCCTTCTGAAAAAAACTACGACAAAACACACAATAAGATGTATAGTGGGAAAATAAATAAAACGGTTTTCTTTACAGTGTATAGTACAGGTTTCGAACAGGTAAGAATTTTTTTTTATAAAAATCTCCCTATACTCCGTCAAGATGCTATTTTATCTAAAATAGAGAAATGGCATAGATTCCGTAGCCAAAAGAGGGAAAACAATTGCTAATGAAATTTAACCTAGTATGTTTGTGTCGAACAATGAAAAAACTAGCAAAACCTGGCTTACTTGTAAAGGTTTTTATGTATGTGGCAAACAGAGGAGTGGAGCATGCAAATTTGGTGCACAATGTAAAAGTTTTAAAAAAAATTCACAGATAAAGAATATAAAATGTAATCATTCTGTAATTGTGAAACACACCGTGTAGTGTATGTCATTGAGTGTTCAGCATTTAATATAACATATTTAGGCAGCACCACACGGAAAATAAAACAAAGAATTGCAGAACATGTAGCAGGTGTGAAGAAACAAAATATATATCTCAATAATAAGTTATTTATCATATCATGTATTGTATCTTTCGAATATCTGTGGTCTTATAATAGATTATATAATATAAGGTTATATATAATGTGGAATATGTTTTCTTTTAAATGCTGTCTAATCTGTGAGTAGTTTTAAGATATGTAAAGGGTGTAGTAGGTACACACCCTCTAAATGTAAACAAGGGTTTGGGCGGAATCTGAAACGTATCAGTTGATGCTACAACACAGTCTTCTCATGTATTTGTACATTTGTAATATGGAATAAAGACACATGAATTTTACCTGCTGGATCTTTTGCCGTGCTTGGACAAGTACAAAGTCGCTCATCACTAGATAACACTTGATCGGGTCGTCTAGCCCCCTCATGTTCCAGGAAAGAGACTTTAAGGGAGCCATTGTGGACACAGAAAAGAATAATACCAAGGATACCACAAAAGCCTCCCTACGCCAACTAGGACATCAGAGTCTCCAAATGCCCACCAGGTATAACCAGAAAGATGTTCAGTCCATAACTGCACACACACAATATTGAAAAACCATTTCAACTGTCCCCCTCCCCACATCTAATCCCCAACCCTTGGATGAATATCCCAAACTGTACCTATAATTAAACCTGAACAAGGCGAAAATAGGCCCAAACAAGCACTACTGGTGGCGGCTGAACATTGCTCAGGAACCAGAATGTAAACAATGAGCATTAGGAGAAATACCTCACAAAATGGATCACCACTCTGTGGCATGAATCACATATAAAGCATGTGAACCCAATAATGATAAGAGAAAGAGAGCGACAAAAAGAGGGGGGAGTACAGAGGGGATTTAATAACAAAGAAAAGAAAGGAAGGGAAAAAAGGAGGAAAAAAAGGAGGGGGAGGAGGGTGGAGGAAGGAGGGCACTCTCATATATCTGTAGAATTAATCATAAAAAGCCATGACTTAACATGACTTTAAATGGAATATAACTCAAGGCAATACTATTAGAAAGTCCTATAAAGCTTGCAAAGCAATTTCACTGATTGAAAAAGTGTGGGTCCTTGGGTGGTCATTTGGACCCATGCAAGTCCACCTCCGGATGTTTGTCCAACCAATCTTGAGCCTCCACAGGATTGTACATGAAGTCTGGCAGGGTACAGCATAGTGTATTTCATCCCCTCTCACGAAAGTTTGGCCTTTGCTAAGGTAAACTGATCCTTATCCAAGAGATCTTAATGAAAATCAGGGTTCACATGGATCTGTTTCATTTTCATTATGAGACTGGGCTTTTATATTGCAGGAGGCGTAATCAGTAGTGTTGA